>OX578147.1:11580746-11668246 GCA_951213105.1 Amaurobius ferox
ATATATATATATATATATATATATATATATATATATATATTGAATATATCGAATATATCTCGGGGTGTGGTGAAAGAAATGAAGTTACTCTAAATGCAGAAAATAGAATACAAATGGCCGATGCCTAGCAAATTGCATCAACGGAATCGGTTACTAAATCCTTTCGATAGTCACAATGCCTCTCACTAGTATCTCATACATCGACGGACGTGGGACCTTCGAATACGCAAGCTCAAAATCCAAGCAACCCCCTTCTCTCATTCAGGAAGCGAACTTTATCCTGCCTTAATGCAGGATCGCAGAAATGTTACATGTCTCAATAATTAGTGTATATAACGGAACCAGCCAGTAGTTAATTTATAGTAAAATATAATATAAAATGCAAATTAAGTGAAATCTTTTTCAAGGAACTTTACAGAAGAAAATTCGTCAATATATACATTTTTTTTTACTTTCCTTATATACATAATGTATAAGGAAAGTATTGTGACGGGGTCAAAAATTCGAATTCGAGTTTTCGACGGGAGAGCACGTTTCAAGCATCCCTGATCACGAATCAAACATTTTTGAAGTGATGTGTGTGTGTGTGTGTGTGTGAAAGTATGTATGTGTGTGTGTGTGTGTGTGTGAAAGTATGTATGTGTGTGTGTGTGTGTGTGTGAAAGTATGTGTGTGTGTGTGTGTGTGTGTGTGTGTGTGTGTGTGTCAGTGGGTCTGTGGAGACAATAACTAACGAACGAATGGACCGATTCGAACCGAATTTGGTACAAAAATCACAATCTGTAAACACTGGAGCCTATTGTTTTTATACGCAATTGAATGTTCAGAACCCCCCTAAATTTTCGAATGAAATTTTGAAAAAATTGTCAAAAAATCAAAACCATTATTAAAGTTACGCAAATAGACATTTCTTATGTAATTTTTCATTAGAAAACGATTGACATAAATTTTAGAATGCTAACATGAACCGTTCTTGAGATATTGCACATTTTTCAAAAAAATTTACAAAAAGTCATATAAAATAGAAAAAAAAATATTTCCTATTGAGAAACATGTTCACTTTTCATATATAATATCATGCGATAAATTAGGTGACATCATTCTCGTGGATCTAGCTCGTTCCATTCATGAAAAAAGATACTTTGAGTAGTACTTTTGCATTTGAACGCCAATTTATCTGCTGTAAGAACAACTTATTTCTTCGTCCATAACGCTTGGCGAGATTTTGGCGACGAAATTGGCGGAATGTCGCCAACTTGGCGACTTTTTGAAATGCTGCCAAATTAACGAAAATCTCGCCAAATGGATAAAAATGACGCTAAATCAATGAAAATGACGACTAATTGTCGAAAATTCAATATCTTGGAAAGGTTATTAGTATCTACTGGAAGAAAAACCTATTTATTTGACTCTAAAAGTAGTAAATTCATTTCATTATATAAGGAAAGTCATGTGTTGCCCACATCAGATTTTTTACTCTTATAGCGATTAAACATAAAAAATATCGAATTTTAATGTATGAAAAATAATCTAGCCTCATTATCAAGATATGTTAAAAATTTGAATTTATAGATATTATGAGAGCAATATGCCATATTTTTATGATGCACTTTTGTTTCTCAGAAATATATTCAATATTGTATGTGTAGAAAATTATTCAATAGGAAGAAACCTCTATTCTTGTCCGAGGCATCCTGTATCTGAGTGCCATTTCCAAGTTAACAGCAAATGGCTCTGCCCTCTTATCAGTGTTCTAGCAGAAAAACGACAACTTACTTTCTCTGCTTTCAGCGGGGAATCTAAAGAAAGATAAGAGTGTTCCTTATTCTACAAAACTGCAAAAATATATATATTCTTTTTTTGAAGTCTAACTCCACTTAACTTTGTCCTAAATTAAAATTCTATAGTTTGTAGTTAGACTCGTCATTATCAGGATGAAAAAAAATTAGCATTTTAAGAATTATAAAAGATGCATTTTTTTTAGTTCGTAAACAAATTATACTTTCAATATATTTTTTAAAAATTACTTAAAAGGTTCTTTTTTAAATCTGACAGATAAGTGACATAGATGAATTGGTTGCATTTGACTTATCTGTTCTAATGAAAATTATTTTAATACAATAAACAGCCATAGATTTATTCAAATCATCAATCCACATGTATATATACTACGATCATTGTTCCTGGAATTATCATTATTTTCTATCGTAAATAAAGTTACGATGCTCATAAAATTAGAATAATTTATTTTCTAGTGATGAAATTACTAAAAGTCTTATCTGCTTCTCGTTTTTATCATAATGTATCTACAATTAGATTTTATGGCATTACATGCAGTCGCTCTTGTATGCTCCACAATCGGAAATATATTTCTAAAAGTTCTAGAAAGGGGATCAGAAGGTCTTCAAAAGACCATCCCTCAAAATATGGAATTCGAAAAATTTCTAAAAATAATAATTTCTTGTACAATAGTGCGATAAAATAAAAATGTCCGTGGCTGTTGAAATAGTAAATGAAATCGGAAGGCGAAAATAAATGGACCATAACTCGATCAGAACCTTTGAGCTATCAAATTTATCAGATAGCTGCTGAGGAAGGAAATGTTTCTAATTATCGCATTATTGCCATATATGATAGAGGAAACAAAACTAAAAATGAAAACAATGAAGGAAACAAATAATTGTTACGAAAACCTAAACAAAAATATGAAGGATTGCTCTCTGATTTTAGAAAACAGCAACCATGAATTTTTCTTGTGTTCATTATGTGTTCGTCATCGGAAGAGCCGATACTTGCAACGGCAGCGAAAGAACTTACTGTGTGCGATAATTTTAAACTTACTGTGTGCGATAATTAATAAACTTCTACAGATACCAAACAATTTAGTCGTACAACACACCTGTATTCCAATTTCTCCTAAAAATCGGCTAGGGCTTTAATCCGATGTAATCAAGTACTGATACCAAACAATTTAGTTCTACCATACAACTGTATTCCAATTTCTTCTAAATATAGGCGGGGTCTCCAATCCGAGACAACCAAATAGTGATACCAAAAAAGTAAGTCTTACCACATAACTGTATTCCAATTTCTCCTAAAAATCGGCGAGGGATGAAATCCGAAGTAACCGAATACTGATGCCAAACAATTTAGTCCGACCACACAACTGTATTCCAATTTCTCCTAAAAATCGGAGATGGGTGGAATCCGAAGCAACCGAATACTCATGCCAAACAATTTAATCCTACCGCACAACCGTATTTCAATTTCTCTTAAAAATCGGCATAGGCTCCAATCCGAAGCAACCGAAATGGTTTTGTGCGAATGACATCTTATAAAACAAAAACACCAAAAAATATAATTCTTTATTCGTTGTTTTCAGTCTGTATTCAATTCGTATCCAATAGATAATTTAGGTCAATGGTATCTGAAGTAATACATACTTGAAGCAAGTTTAATATTTTTAAGTTACGAGCTAATACAAATTTGAGAGATTTTACACAATGTAAGAAATTATAATCACTACATTTCGAAAATTAGGAATACTATCCTAAATCTAATTATACATCCTTGTAGAGCATTAAAAGGGCCAAAAATTATTCGTTTACTGTTCATAGCTATCCAAAATATTGATATCAAAACCACCATATTTAAGAAACTAAGAAACCGATTTAAAATCTAATTATATATATTTGTAGAATTTTTAAAGGGCTACGAATTTCTCATTGTTTATAGATAGAACTTTTAGTTTTCGAGATATAAGCATTGCATACTTTAAGGACGGAACATTGTCAATCATCTTAGAAAAGCGATTGCTCAAAAACTATAACAGTATGGAAAAAACAAATTATTGATATAGAAACTGAACTTCCTAAAAAGAGTAACCGCCAAAAATATTTAATATATATCCTTTATAATTAAGAATGTATTTCGAGAGAAATTAAACAAAGTGAAGCAAAAATTTCATCGAACAAAAACTGTTTTCTTTTTCGAAAAATACCCAAAAATGTGCAAACTATTTGAATTATTTTATATAATAATATATGGTATCCTATTTCCAACATAACAAGTAAAAATGTTTACATTTGGGTTCGGAAATGTAAGCGTCTTACGTGTTTACATTTTTGTAAAGCTTTCAGTTGGAAACCCCGACCAACAACGTAAATTATGCCAAAAGATTGAATCTAGACCGCACGATGTTGCTATTTCCAAGTCCATGTATTGAGATGTTCAAGTACTATCAGCTCATCCATGTTGATGAGTGCTTAAGGACCATACTGGTCCATGGATTATTTTACCTAAAATAGGAATGTGACTATAATTTTGGAAAATTCCCAAGCTGCAGGTTCTATGTGTATAAAAATACAATGGCATCAACCAATTTCGAAAAAATAATAATTTGTTAAGGACAAGTTACAACAAAAATACCAAATTAACAGAACGTTCGTCATGACACTTGTAAAATAAAAATAAATATTTAGATTTAGGTCCCGCTATTAATACCAACAAAAATTCCACCGATCTGATTAAGGATTTTTCTATGACACCACATTTTTCTGAAGTATCGCACGATCATATGTCTAAATTTTTTTTTTGTTAGGCACCCGATATCTTGATATCATGTTACGTCGTTTTGCTTCTGTGTTATCACATTAAATGACACCACTATTGTTTTAGTTTATTATTTATTGAATGTAGCATGTGGGTATCATTACCGTTATAAACTGTTATTTGTTTGGAAGGAAAAAGTAAAATTAAGCGTTTCTGATACGATAGTTTGTATTTCTACATTTTTGTGCAATAATTTATGTTGCAATTTCTTTATTTGTTAATATGCCTATACTAATCAGACACGCACATGTACACACTCATTTCAACAGACGTCCATGAATTTAAGTAATTGGGGATCTGAAAACTTCCATCTGTATCAAAATCTCGATTTAAATAGTTTTTGAAAACATTTTAACATTTTCAATGTATTAACTACACTACTCAATGAGAAGCAAGATCCTCAGTATTGAATTATTCTTTATTTCATATACCAGAAAAGTATCAATAAAATAAATATTACGTAATTTGATGTTTTATGACCTGATCTCTATGTTAAATCGTGACAAGTCAGTGAGAAGGAATATGTGAGATAAAAGCAAAGAAAACTATCTTTTGAAAAGGATAAACTCTTCTTTCATAAATATTTCTCAAGGAAATATATCAGTCCTACACAAAACGTTAAAAAGGATCGGAATTGATAATAAAAACTGCGAACCTCAGAAATAGAAGGAAGTCAATTTCTTAAAATCGATTCTTTCAAGTATATATTCTTTTCCAAGTTCTATTTTAGAATATTGTAGCTTAAAACGAAACGTTCATAAAAATAAAGGAATGCAAAATAGAAATGTGATTCATGGTTAAAACGTATATAACACGAGTGGTGTAGCTGTTAGAGAAACTGGGTGCAATTCAGGAGACTCAGTTCCGATGACTGGGCTCAGCCGAGTGTGTTTCTGATATGAAAATAAATTAAATAATGTTACGACGAATCCTCTGAAATTTGTGGGTGTGAGCTCAGGATACAATAATGTGTCCACATTTCTGAGTAACTAACACGTTTATTCACAAGCATAGCGTAAACAGGAACAATTTAAAGTAAAGTAGCACTTAACTGCACCACTAATTTCACAAAGTAACGGATACTATTCTCAAAACATTGACGTACGTCACAGTTCAATGTAGCTCGTATCTCGTCAACTGCTCTCCAACTGAATGGTGTGGCGACTCCTTTCACAGATTCTCTATGGAAACTTCTGGAATATCTCATACTTCGTAGAATATTGGTTATTTCGACGTGTTTCTCGAACCTTTGGAAAGTCGCCAAATTGGCGATAAATCAGTAACCCCTCTTCGAACTTCCGTATGTGGCAACCCTAGATTCACGTCATAGAAAATGATGCCTGAAAGAGTGTTTTCTCAGTCTAGTCTTTAAAAGAGACGAAATTGAGGGGTAGAAAAAAGGGCTCCGGAGCATTTTACAAGTTTGTGACAATATATACTCATTGACAAAAAATGTTACTCATCCAGACATATCCACTGAAAAAATGGTAAACAACTAAGTCCAGACAGATATGCAAATGATTACAACTTGGTGGATCTGCGGATAAATGCATATCACACGAAAGCACCGGATTCTTCACCACTATGGCGTGTACTATAAGAAAATTTCCCAGACATTTGCTATTCAAATATTTTGACAGAATTTTTTACCAGCACTTAATGTTCTACACCTGACAAATTTGCCCATGCTAAAAATATGATAATTAAGATATGAAATGCGGGATCTTATGTTCGATATCGGAAGATTATATTCTTATTATTCCTTGCTTCTAGAATTTTAACAGCCACACAGACACTTCTCTTTTGTTTTCCCTTTCGAAATAATGCGAATTCTTTTTCGCCTCCTCTTCCCTGAAACTCCTCGATAATGGCACAAAATAAAATATTCTTTCTGTAACATTGATAAGGAATGAAGACCGAACAATTTGTCTGCTACTTCGAAATAGAGTTGGGATGTAAGGCAGAAGAAAAGTCGACTTTCCTCGAAGTGTTTTGCTGAATGAGATTGCGATTTTAAATCTGTCAAGAAAACGTGCGGAGAATGAGAGAAAAAAAATAGTCTATGTGAAAGTTCTTTTGTCTATCTGTCTGTCTATCTATCTCCTCTGGTGATAAGTTTTGTGACAATTTAAACCTTGAAGATGAGTTAGGCGAATTTTTAATTTTGTCAACTTGGAAAACCTTTGGAAAATGTTGCAAAGTTAAAAAAAAAATTAAATGTCTAACATAATTAAGGGTTTAGTAAGAATTAATTAAATAAATTATTTAATTGATTCTTAATTGAATTCATTGTATGACTAAACTATTTTTATACTTTCTTTAATACACGTTTTACATTTTTGTTCCAAATCGAAGGTACATCTAAAAAAAAAATAGAAAATCGAAACTACTGAAATCGGGAGGCTCAACATTGGCGAAAACAAATATATAGATATTATTAATACCATAATTTATATTTTTACCAATGTATTATTCTTTTTACAGAAATTTCTTAATTCACATGTATATTTGTACACATTTATATATTTTGTTTTATAAAACATTTGTAATGTGAAAATCTTCAAAATTTAAGATTGATAAAGTATGCTACTGATCGAGAAAATTGAACACCAGAAATGAATGATGGTATTAGCACTAAAATTATGTACATAAAAAATAACATAAAATAAGAAAATAACGTAAGATATGTACATAAGATGATAACATAAAATAAGAAAACAACATAAGATATGTACGTAAGATAACATAAGACAATAAAATAAGAAAATAACATAATATGTACATAAGATAATAACATAAGATATGTACATAAGACAAAACATAAGATATGTACATAAGAAAGTAACATAAGATATTTACATAAGATATTTACATAAGATATGTACATAAGAAAAGAACATAAGATATTTACATAAGATATGTGCATAAGAAAATAATATAAGATATGTACATAAGATAATAACATATGTACATAAGAAAATAATATAAGATAGTATGTACATAAGATAATATCATTCATATGATTATAATGCCAATGAAAATGCGTATGAGGTTTTAGAGCAACGCCTTTTGAACCTTCTACTATTGCTTATACATAGGTAGCTCAAATGAGATGTTGCAATCACTGAAGAGCCGAAATTGAATAGAAAGTATATTTTTTGTATCTCACTTTGCTTCGTCACCGAAACAGTTGTCTACATGAACAGTTAAAGACCCCAGACCGAAAGATTTAGAGTAACTATATGAACACCTGGCGAATTTTGAATGAGAGAAGATTATTGGGGTTAGATAAGCTTGATTTTCTTATCTCAAAATTGCCACTCATACATGACGAAACGTCAGTAGGTTGATGCATTTTTCGCCAATCCAATTGATATTCTAAACCTTCGGATTGGTCGGACGTTTTGCGTAGTGTAGTATAGTGTAGCGAACGTGGCGTCAGTGAACAGATCCAACTCAAATGCTTAGAAATCTAGGAATATGTCCATAAAATCACACGACTGCAGAGATTGACAGAAACATCTACAGCATGACAGATGGCACAGCGACATCCACGGTGTAAGGACAACAGTAGGGAACTATCACAGTCTATTTTATTCTTTTGCAGATTCGAAGTCATTTGCTTTATAAAATATTGGTTGCTCCCAGTCCATTCCTTCAAATTCAACACACCACAAACTCCCCAGGCTACAATGGAATCTCGAATACAGATATTGGAGTACTGATTGAGAAAGGTCGTGATTTTTGCCCAGCCACGATACAACTTACTGTACCATAAAGACAGCATACTTGTTCGAAAATATCGTGATAAAGACAGCTTGCAGGTACATTTTGGAGCATCACACCGGTCCAACATCATGTGCCTAGGTTTGGAGTGTCTCTGGGTTTCATTTGCAATATTGTCTGATACGGGTTCAGAAACATCAGAACAGCGATCTTCCTTTCTTTCGAGTGACACCGTCCAATTTACCCGAAGGTGCATCATATCTGTTTGAATGGCCCGGACAGTTACACCCAATTTCGACTGGAACCCAGAGGGGAAGACATTCACAGAGACCGTACCTTTCATCTATTTCACCAACCTCTCGGACGAATATTCGGACTCGCATATTAACCGATTGACACCAAGTCGTCTTTTCCGATGAATCCTTCTTTAATCTGGGGTATAGTGATGGATGCATCCACGTTAGACGCTATAGCGGTGAACGCCCCCTTCTAGAGTGCGTTATTCTACGGCTTACTATACGAACGCCAGTGTGATGATCTGGAGCGCCATTGGGTATCTTGGAAGATCTCAGCTAAGAATTGATGGTGATCTTAACAGCAACCGCTACATCAAAGAAATTCTGGAGCCCGAAGTCGTACCCTTCACTCAGCGCATTCCTGCAGATGTATTTTAACAGAACAATGGCCGCTCACATGTTGCTAGGAATGTTCAAGGCTTCCTTTCAGCACAACTGATACAGCTTCATCCTTTATCTGCTTATTCACCGGATATGTCGCCTGTTGAATATGTCTGGGATTTCCTCGATAGGCGTCTCGCTCATGACGCTCGTCCCGTAGCTAATACAGCAGAACTTTGGGTTCGGTTGCAATCTAGAACGCTCTTCCTCAGTTACAAATTCAACACCTGTTTGATCCCATGCTACGTCGTATAGAAGCACTTTTTGCAGCTTGTGGTGGCTTCACAAAATACTGATTTTCGGCATGTTTTATTGATTTTTTGCTTTGTAAATTTAATCGCTTATTTGTATCAATATAGGTCGTTTGTGAAATAAATGTCATTCAATTCTGGTGACTCCTTCATAGTGTTGCAATTTTAATAAACAGTGGGCGATATCAGAAATCTATTTCATTCAATTAGACGCAGTACAGAAATTGTTATTTCTGCTGCAAGGGTTTTTACACGATACTTGATTTTAATTCAAAATAATTTTGATTAACTCTACAAATGTAATTAGTTATCTACTGTAACATAAGCAATCTGTATACATTTTGTTTGGATAACAAGATTCTTTCTTGGTGTTGCAATTTTAACAAACATTAGTGCATTTTAAAATGAATGCAAAACATATTTTACGCTGTAACTGTGCCGATGATTAAGTAAAACTGTATAACTAATAAAACTGTAAGAAAGCACTATACCCATGTATAATCTTGCGCAAAGCAGGGCGAAAAATATGAAATATCGTTTTATAGAAAAAACTGAAATACTTGCGCTGCATTACGCCGCTTTATACTTACATCATCCAGACTTCTGTATTGGCTTTTTCAAAGTCTTGACAAGAATATGTTCAATGAATTAATAAAGCTGGCAGTTTTCTTATTTGTTTGTCGTAAGTATTGATATGGCGTATTTATGTAGTCTCTTGGATTCGTGAGTGTTGAAAACCCAGACCGTTCGACTCATCCACCTTGGATTCGTGAGTGTAGTTTCAGTATATAAGTATGAAGTCAAAGATAAGGATTGCTTTAAAGTTTACTCAAAGCACAATAAGCTCAAATAAGAACGAACAAGATATATTTAATATCTTTCTAGCTATCGAATAATGTCAACGAAAACCCCATCAAATATATTAAAACAGCACTTAAAATGACTCTGGAAAATTTTGCCCAATCACTTTGACTCTTGAACATTCACAAATTTGTCAAAAGACTATAAAATGATGATAGCCGTAAACTGTGTTAGTCAACTCCAGTCTTAAGCTTTCTGGAGCAGACCGTAATGGCAATTCGTTTATATAAACGTTGATTTCCTGTATTTAATGTACAAATACTGGGGAAGAGGCAACAAGTAATTATAATATTACTTGTATTTTAATGCACGTGAATTTTAGAGTGGATAATCTTCTATCCCATGACGTATGTAATATTAGACACGACGTAAATCTGTTTCGATTTACGCTGTCCGTCTTGGATTCTATTACGATGTCACTTCGCGTAATGTTGGTTATAAAATAACCAATCCAATATTGATGGAGATAATCAGAAAGTCCATACTAAACAATACACCAATTTACATTTTCTGGGGTGGCACCATTTTGTTGAAGAACGCAATAATTACAGACCATTTTTCTTCTATATACTACTTACCATTCGATACCTTTTGTCCTCTTTATAGACTCTTTATTTTCGCTTTCCGCTTTCTTTTGCAATTTGAACAGCTACGCACACTTCTTTTTTCTACTCGGACACATTCTTTTCTCCGCCTCTCAGATGCCCGGATGAAAGCAGAAAATAAATGATCCTGATTCTTTTTGGAGCATTGATAAAGAATGAGAACTGAGCAATTTGTCTGTTACTTGGAAATGGCGCTGGAATGCAGGAAATAAAAATAACGTCGGCTTATTTTGAATTATTTCGCGTACATGCTACAGAACAGTGGTCAATAAATAAGTTTATATTGCGGATTGAAGAATTGTAGTCATTCTAAAGGCTCAATGAGTTACTGAATAGTAGTTAACAAAGAAAAGTCGTTGAAATAGACATCGTGTATGAATTTCAATAAAATCTGAAATAATCCTTATCTTCATTATAAATGAGGTAGAGCGGTCACAACAACTGGGATATTCCAGTGGTTAAAGAGGAATGTTTGCATCCGTTTTGTATTCATGCAATCATCCAGAATTAACCCGTGTCTACTTGGGGTATGGGCACAATAAATCTGTAGTTTTGGAAGTCTAACTGATGGGTTGGGGTAAGGATGGTGGGCCCATGTGGTTGCAACACCCCCATTGGGTTCCGGGCTAAATTGGTTGGCACATTATCGACTCTCCAAATGTGTACCTTATGTCTTAGGGTAAGTCGCACGATTTGGGTGGAAAGAAAGGGAAGTCACAATAACGAAAGCAAGAAAACTTATATTAAAAGAACATTGCTTATGTGACTCACGAAGAGAACCGTTGCCAATTAGAAAGCAATAAAATTATACTAAAAACGCTGAAAATATACAGCAAAGTAAATTAAACGGGACACTGTTGTTGTTGTTGAGACCCAGACCGTCCGACCTACCAGAAAGGTATAAGATAACTGTTTGGACGACCGGAAAATGCCACCCAATTTAGACGGGAGCCCAGTAGGGGAGGCATCCACAGAGACCGTATCCTCCTTCCCCTACCACCAACCCTCTCGGAAGGATTTACGGACCCACATGTTTAACGTGATCGTACTCCGCATGGACACGACGGTAGTTGTGGCAGCGTGCGAATCCAGAGCGCAAACCACCGGGCTGCCTTGCTCGAAATGTGCCAACAGCACGCGGTGTTCCCAGGTGGTCACATACAAACGGGACACTATAAAAAGGTTGTCGAAATAACAGTGAAATGTAATTGTGAATATTTAAGACGATATTAGAATACTAAATTAATTGCATATAAAGAAAGGAGGCTACCGATTGCAGCAAATTGTTCAACTACAAATGAAATGTAAAAAAAAAATATCTATTGCAAATAACGGAAAACAATCGGTTTCGAAAACTAAAGTACATACCTTTATAGGTGAGGGAAAAACAGGATAGTTACGTATAACGGAAACTGGTGGTTTTGGGAACTAAATCAGCCCGAAGCAAAAAAATCAACCCGAAAGTAAAACAAACTAGTTAAATTTTAAGGAAAAAACCCGGTTTCGGAAGATAAATGAGTGGATTACATTGCAATCAAAAGTAGAGAATGCAAGCTTAAGGCAATTCCTTACAATGTTGGGGGTAGTGTATTATTAGTCAGCACAATTCAGAAGATCTGGATTGATTCCCTATTCCAACTAAGTGAATATCTATCGTCCACTTTAAAGATATGAAATTCAAATATTTATTATCAACTGAATAAAAAGTAAATTTAAAGTGTCAGGTGATTTCGGAGGAAAACATATCTCCTATAGGAAAAAGGACAAAGCAGCCACACCAGGAAAAGCAAAAAGGCACCTTTGCTGATGTGGTTTCTCTGTGCTTTGAAGATGGTATTTTCCCCTTTACATCCGAAACTAGTTGAAAATTAATTCAACTATTTATGCAAATATTAACAAATTATTTTAATTTCAGACAGGAGTTTGATTGATTTTATATATTCTCCATGTAAAATGTTGTATTATTGCATTTAAATCGTAAAAATCTTGTGAAAAATTATTTCAGTTTGGGGGTCAATTCAATTATACTATTTATAAACGATTTACTGTACAGGTTTCCTAGAAATGTTTCAAAGCCCCTTAATAACTTTGTACGGAAAGACTTGTGAATGTACAGACTAGCTCTGTCTATAGTTAAAGTGACCATGTCGGATCGAGTATAAGTAATTTTAGGACCTCTAATGGAGAACTTAAAATTTTAGAGTACCTGAATTTGAAACAAAGCGAATAAGTAGCAAGAAAAATAAAAATTACGAATTTGTTGAACAGTAGTTTTAAAGATTTTGCGTCATATACCTGACATTTTTAAGTAGATTGAGCTATGTGGGTCGAAATAATGTGATTCAATATATGGGTGAATTATTTGGGTCGAAATAATGTGAGTCAAATATATTTTATATATTTTATGGTCATGATCTTCTTATTTCATACATTAATAAATTAAAAATGAAAAGTTCCCCACATTGTTCAAGTTCTCTTTATGGTGATATTGACCACCAAGTATGTCTTTGACTTTAATTTTATTTTAAAAAAATGCATTTAACTAAAGTGTGGAAATTAAGTACTAAGGTCTTCTAAATTCTTTAGAATTGTCAATTTATTATCTAAAATTCAGGACTGCGGTATCATCGTTGGTCGAGTTTCTTAATCTTTGTATAAGGAAGACATGCCAAAGATATGGCCCACGGACCATGCGCGGCCTACGTGGTATTTAGATGCGTCCCTCAACCTCAATTATAGTAATACTCGAATTTCATGAATAGTTTTCCTATGCATTGAACACATAGGTACATATTACAAATACCTATTGAACACGCACTGATCTCTGTCACAAGTACGTACTTTTTAAATTCAGTTACCTGTAATAATATAATGCAGTGTGCCTGCTTTGATAATTTGACGTAAAATTCTCGCCCTGGTATTGTTTTTTTCTATGTAGTGGACCCGGTCATTTTTTATATAAAATTATTTTCATATGAACAATTTGTTTTATATGACATTAGTGTTTATTTGAATCCCCGCCAGCTGATATACATTGAAAGAAAACGCGGCACTTTACAATATTGAGTTTGGCATCCCTGGTATAAAGGTTTATCTGTGCCATTTTTCTTTTTTGTTTGTTACCATTTTTATTTACATTTCATTGTATTTATTGTAATTGACGCCCAGTTTACACTAGGTGTCTTTTTCAATTAATTTTATTGATCTATTCATGTATACATAATTTTTTTTATATTATATTATTTGTTAACATATGGATTGTTTTTTCATCTTCTTTTATGGATTATTTTAAGTGCTTGTGGTCTTTATAGGAATTTTGCATATTTGACTTCCTACATTTACATTTTAAGCCTATGCAAAACAAAAATACACGTCTACTCTTATTTAACTCCTAAGTGAGACAATCCCCTAAACGCGATATTTGAACAGACCCCTTAGATTATCTTCGATTCACTATTTTTTCTTTCTATGTTTTTTTTGTGATTCATTTCCTGCTCCACCCCATACTCCATTCCGCAAATCGTTCGCCCAACCCCATGAATTAAGTCACGCACTCCTGACACTCAATCGAAGATTTTTCAGCGCGCCATTTCTTATTGTACGGAAAGAAGATTACGCCTGGGATGTTCGACAAAGATGGATTGTTTCAGAGAAGTTCTATTTGTATGGTTTTAGAACATTTCCCCTCAATATTCCGTGGTCCATGAATGTAGAGGAAAAATGTAGAACTTGTGTATCTTTCAGGATCAAATACATTTTCTTTTAAATTTGCATTTTAAACATTCAGATTTATGTTTACGATGTATTATATAAGACATTTATGTTTTTCTCTCTGTTCGCTGTCTACCACACTTGGCGATATATTTAGCCACACTTTAACTATGAATTTTGCTTGGCTATAAATTTGGCGTAATATAATCGGCTTGGCGTTCTTGTGGGATCTAAAGTGTGGGGTAGTAATTATATTTCGTTAGAGGTTCAAATACTCATAATTATTAACGATATTGGTATGAATAGTTTAGGAGCGCATAAGTGCAGATCGATGGGTGAGAAATACTAATTTAACTTTATACAGACTTAATATTCAGTTGATAAAATTAAATTTTAAAAATGTATATCGCAGTTTTGAAAATAAATTTATGAAAAAATATCTGTGCTATAAACCCTTTGACTAGTATGCGCAAGTACATTAAAGTTCATATCTATCAAAGAGTTAAACATTTGTCAATGAACATAATAAGCAGTATATCAGAGAAACAGGCTCTTAACCGATTTCGTATGCAAGAATAGATTCCTATGTGAAATTCGAAAAATGGAGAACACATTTTATTCGTTCTAGGTTTTTAGTTTTTATAACTTTCGATTCATAAACTGTCACCCACTCGCAATGTGTAGATTTTACATTGACAGTCGGTTCTAACAGCATCTAGATGGACTGGAAATGACTCAATAAGATGATAGAAGGTGTTCGCATGTGTATGTAGAGTCATGTTGACTGCAATGCATCTGACATCTGCGGAAAGATGCGTGGTGGAGAATCCATAGAGTGTACAACCCGATCGAAGGTACAACCCGATCGACGTCCACAGATGCTCAACTGGCTTTAAGTCTGGGGAAATAGGAAATCAGAGAAGTACTTTGAAGTCTTCATCGTGCTCCTCTAACTACTCTTAGACAGTTCTCGCTGTGTGACACGTCGCACAGTCGTGCTGGTAGATCCCATCAGTCTCATGGAAGACAATCAATATGTATCTGTGTACGTGGTCTGCAAGGATGGATTCATAACGAATTTGGTTCATAGTTCCTTCCATAGGTATGAGTGGACCCAAAGAATACCACGAAAACGTTCTCCACACCATAACGCTGCTTCCACCGCCTTGTGAACAGCAATGGTTGATAAGTATTTGTTATCTGATCTTTTCGAACTTATTCGCCCGTTCGATGAAGAAGAAAACGTGACTTATCGGAGAAGGCAATCTCTTGTCAATCAGCGGAGTTCCAATTCCGATATAGCCGTGCAAATGTAAGTATTTTCTGCGGATGCACCTTTGTTAGCATAGGTGCAGTAACTATCCATCTGCTACGGAGACCCATACGCAGCAGAGTTCGCTAAACTGGCATTTGTGACACACTTCCGGTCGCCCCGGCCGCACATTAAGCTGCTATATGCCTTCGAGTTAGTCGTGTAGTCTGGGTCTTCTACACTTCCTGTCGCCCCCTGGTTCATTCGGCCAGTGTGCTCCACTGTAGTTCGGCAATTGACCATCACGAACCTCCGGAGCCAACGTTCACCTCTGGCATCAGTGGGGCGCCTTACATCCATGTCGCTTATTCGCAATGGTTCTATTTCTCCATTGATGCCACACTTCAACCTCAGCAGCACGCGAACAGATCACAAATTGCGCTGTTTTGGAAACACTGCCATCCTTGGCCAGAACCCGATAATCATCCCTTTTACCAAATATGATGACTAGCTCTTTTTAGTCAAGACAGCTGCGGTTGATATGTTTTCAAAATGCCTACACCATAACTTATATACCATCCCAGCCAGCTCACGACTCGAGCCTTCTTTCATTGGTTACGAGCTGTTGACGTCCAAAGTAGGAGGTGATTAAAATAATGCGTCTTGACACTGTTTCCCTGCTTATTATTACGTAGCGAATGCATACCTTGGGTACATCAAATTTTCCCTCTTATAGCAATCGATATCAAATCTAACATTCATGCACGAACAAGAATGCAATTAGGGTTTTTACGCAATAAAATGTATAGAATGTGTCACAAAAATCATTAACGTAAAAAGTTGTTCTTTTTTATACAAAATCAATTCGAATTGTGTTCTAATTAAGTTTTATATAAATTTTAATTAGCTTGCCTTTTTTAAGAACAAACTGAAAAGAAATGTTCTTAAAAGTTACTATTCTGAAATAATTAAAGTGGCAATTCAATGCAAAAAATTATGTTGTTCAAAGTTCCGAAATATTTTTGTTTGTAACAGAAATAGGATTGATTAGTGGCGCTTATTAACACATCGATAATATTTTAGTACCTTATTGACAATAGACATTATGTAAAAGACATTATTACGATGTGCTCAAAGAATGGAACGTGCAGTTTCGACAAATTAAAGATTAAATCTTAGAAATAAAATAAATAATTTTTCCATATATCAGAAAAAGTTATGAAGGAGTAGATAATCTGAGAATATAAATTTTGAAAGAATAGATAATCTGAGAAAGTAAATTAAGAAAGAGTAGATAATCTGAGAAAATAAATTATGAAAGGGTAGGCAATCTGAGAAAATAAATTATGAAAGAGTAAATTATGAAAGAGAGATTATCTGAGAAAATAAATTATGAAAAAGTAGATTATCTACTTTTTCATAATTTATTTTCTTAGATTATCTACTTTTTCATAATTTATTTCTTAGATTATCTAAGAAAATAAATTAAGAAAGAGTAGATAATCTGAGGAAAAATTTATGAAAGAGTAGATAAGCTGAGAAAATAAATTATGAAAGAGTAGCTAAACTGATAAAATAAATTTGAATGGATCAGCTTGCATGATTTTCACTCAAACAAAAATTCAGTATTTTTCCTACCATAATATACACTAACTGATATACAAAACATTTCTATGCAAGCTGCACCGGAATGAAAGGATTAGTCATTAAATGTTAACACATACACATTTAATAAATGTTCTGAATATCAAAAACTGAAGTTGAAGCATAAAAATGGCGTACATTTTATCATTCTGGTAATACGGAAAATTTGCGGTATGTAAACAATATTTCATCTCCTACCCCTGTATGTTGCCTTATATTCAACGTTTTCCTATATTTTAAGAATAAAATCAATTCATAGAATTATTTTTCCGTAGTTTGATTCAAAGAATATTCATCGAACGCTAATACATACTTACCCCAATGGAATAAAAACGCTAATACATACTTACACCGATGGAATAAATTCAATGATAAAATTAAATTAAAAATCGTCTGCTTTGACTATAAATTCAAATATACCAAGAACGGTTCATTGCAGACTAGTATGATTAATTCAGAAATTGTACAAAAATTTTAGAAATGGAATAAAAACGAATTTTGTGGGTCCTCGAGTTATAGCTGAAAGAATGATAGAATAACAAAATTCGCGATTTTTACATTTCTCGAACGAAATTTTAAGATTTTATAATTTTTACAATGTTTACAGATTATGTACCGCATGTATGCAAAATTTCAAGTTTTAACCTTCAGCAGTGTGGGTTGTATCCATTCCGAAGTTAGTCGATCTCACTTAACTGTATGATATATAGTGTTTGATTTATGCTTGCACACAATAAGTAATTGTGTGCAAATTGAGTTTTAAGTATTTTTCTTTTTTATTTGGTGCACATTTTACAATTTCACCAGTTTTCTAAAAATTTGGAATATCAAGAGAACTATTTATCCTAGCGTTATGAGAGTAGTCGTGTTCATTTTGCTATCGGAAATAGATATAAACAAGACATATCAATCATGCATAAAGCATTGATTATGGAACTCGTTACAACTACAATGCAATTTTATTTAAACATCTCTAAAATGCGATACATTCAGCTGTAATATTTTTAAAATTATCACAATGCAAATTAATTTATTATATTTGAAAACTTCATCGAAAACAAATGAACTTTATTCAAATGACGTCATTGAAATATAAATCGCCTAGCTCTCTATAAAAAAAGCAGTAAAAATTCAATTCATAAACATTTATTCTATTTCTTTCATTTATCACTATACTACAATAATTTGTTTTACTTACAAACTTAAAACCATGGATATAAAAGTAATTTAACTCAGTGCTTAAAACTTCACCGAAAAGTGTGCTATAAAATCGTATGTTCTCTATGTAAAATTAATGACTGTTTCATTCATATCAACTATATTGCAGACTCCAGCGCTAAATAATTTTGTGTTAAATAAATTCAGGAATTCTTATACAACTCATAGCTTAATGTGTTTATCATCTCCATAAGTGAAAATTAGGCTTTCTTGTAGAAATAGTTTGTTGTAATAATGTTGTAGACAAAGTTTGATGATCATTTAAATTCCAATATATTGTAATTGCATTGTTTCAGAACATTGATGCACAGAAATTAAGCAAAAATAAAGCAGTTTTAGAACGAATACAACAACAAATATAATTTTAAAACTTTAAAAAATCACAATTTTGACACAAGATGGATGCCATATTTTATTTTGAAGTAGGTCACGGGATTTCTTCATATAATGGTCACGTGATTTCTTCATATAATGGGTGTAATTATTATTTTAATTCTTATTTTAAAAACTGCTGAATATATTATTCTGAATTTTTGTTACATATTTATGGGATAATTTGAATATTTTCAGAAACTTCCGAAGCAATTTATGAATTTTCAATTCGCTTAAAAAATGTTTGAAAAATTAGGTCTCGTAGGATTCAATGTATTTCATGTTTTCAACTCGGGTTCAATTCAAAACTAATTAGCTGATATTATTTATTTATATATTTCCATAGGTTCCACTGACCCTCTGAACAACATACTAAAATTTCATGTTGATAAAGTCATTTTTAAGGCAGATATCGTGCTACCGGACAGACACATAGACAGATAGAATGTACAAAGTCATAAACACTTTTCAACTATGTTATAAATTGTTAAAAAAGCGTTTCATGAATATATTTAAACACATTTATTCCTTAATAGAATTCGAAATATTTTTTCTGTATTCTAAAGTTCCCGTAAAGTGCAGATCAGCCGAAAACTCGAATTCCGATTCCCAATTTTTTGTTTTCACTATAATATAATTACAATGTATTATAGTGAAAGCAAAAAATTGTAGAAAACAAAAGTTTTTGGAAATAACATGAGCTAACTTCCTTAACTAATTTAAAGAAAACCATTTTTACATTTGTTTTTTATAAATAAGACTGCGAAAATTTGTGGTGTTGTAAAAACCAAATATAATGAAAATAAACCATGCAAAATATGCTAACTTTCAACGATAGTCCTTCCTTGAGTACATAAGATAGTTCCAATCAAATTTCATTCTAGAGTCAAAATAATCTTTTATCCAGTTAACTTCCTAGAATGTAAAAAATATAATTGATAATGTACGTTCTATAATGATATTTTCTGAAGCAATCCTAAATATCCTACCAGATGCATTTCATGCTCAAAATACATTTTTTCATATATTTTGTTTCTTGCATCTTATTCCGAATTTTCCGTCGGATCAAGATTAAATAGGCTCAGAAAAATTTCGAATAAGGTTCTTTTAAGTAAACAAGTGAAATCCCTTTTTGCAAAGAACTAATATAAAGAGGAAAATTGAAAAATGCATGAGATCAACAGCAGCTTATATCTACAAAAGCTAAAAGAAATACATGTTTTTGTTTATTTTCATTGACGTTTTATCGAATTAATGCGATGTTTTAAAAATAAAATTTTTAAAGAAATAAATAGCAATGCAAAAATTTTTTGAACTCATTTTCTGAACATGGATTATTGAGTTAGAATGAACAGAGATGAAAAAGAACAGAACAGAGGAGTTAAAATGATAAAATAAATGAAATATATATGTAGAGTGTAGGTCCATTTGGCTTACTTCTATTCTTTACTCTTTTGGTCAATTTGTCTCGTAATTGGTGTCAATTGAAATTTATTTTATATGTTTCATTCCTGACATATTTCCTCTTTAAAATTATTTACATATTTATTTTCCTATTTGCATAATTTCTTAAAAATCTTTAAAAATCTTTAAACATTTTTATTCATAAAAATATTTAAACATTTATTTTGTAAATTCTTTCAGTTTCCTTTAATTCTTTAATGAAATATTTTCTCCAAATACAAATTTTTTCTTAAAAATTCTTTTAAAATATGCATTAAATGTTTTCTTAAATATTTTTTAAATATTTATTTTCTTTATATATTTTTACAAACTTTTTCTTTAAAATTCTTTAAATATTTATTTTCTTAAAATACTCTTCAAAATATTTTCTTAAAAATTATTAATTTAATTTCTTTAAATATAAATTTTCTTTAAATAATATTTAAGCTCCTTAAATATTTATTTTCTTAAAATGATAATCTAATAAAATTAAAATGATAATCTAATAATAATTCATTAAATTAATAACACGTTAGTCAATTAATAGAATGTATACCGCTGATTTGTATTAATACTTAATTTCAGACAACACTTACATTCAAAACGTAGTTAAAATCATCATGTTTTCTTACAGACTATGCAACTATTGTGGCTCTTCGAGGTATTGATTTTCTTTGGTAATAATTAAGGCGCGGATTTTGATGAAATCTGCATTTTTTTTTTTTTTTGGATGTTTTGCATTTTTTCGAAATTTTTCCTTTTATTGGCATTTTTGAGCATTTTCATGACATTTTTAACATTTTTGAGGCAATATTTAGCATTTTTATAAGATTTCCTATATTTAGGGATTTTGTTTTCATTTTTAGTTTTCTATACTTTCTGTTGCAAGGGGTGTTTTTGCTAATTCCAGTCTTAGCATCTTCTTAACATTCCAGTCTTAGCAACAAACATCCGGGACCGCAACACTTCCTCTCGATTTGTGTTGCAGACAGGTATTTTATAATAAAGATAGTCTTCCCCGTCGTAAGGGGCTCTGGTCGTAAATCAACTCCTTTCAAGACAGGATTTTGAGAAAGATAATAGGGAACTATTACAGTTAATAGGAATTTTCCACTTCAAACTGGGTTGTTCATCCTCTTCAAGTGACTATTGCTACCAATCAGAAATGACATTAACCAGTTTAAACGGATTTTCAATTTTCTGACAAGGCGAAAGGCAGCTTCAAAGAAATATTGTCATTACTTCCAATTTGTAAAGGAAGCATTGCTTCAAACATGCCTAAATGTAAACCTTCGCAATCTTGCCATTTGCGCAAGTCCGCTTCCGAGTTTGGTGAAAACGTATTTTCTACGGACGGAGTAATTTTATTTTGCAAACTGTGCGAAACAAAAGTTGCATTCGAAAAGAGTTTCACCGTCGTACAGCATATTGGACGGGAAAAGCATATACGAGCTCAGACAACAGAAGATCTTTTACATTTGAGAACATTAGGAAACATCTAATAATTCAATATAATTCCGATATTATCATGGGAAATTAAATTGTCGCAGTTCAGCATAATAAAAGTTTTAAGTCAGGTATTTATACATATAAATTTTTTATTACAACAATTTAGATTATTTGTATTTACTCAAAACTTTCGAAATTTGTATCATGAATTAACTAAATTTATTTCACATGTCGTTCTTTTTTTTAAGTTCATAATAATGTATAACTTTAAGGGCATTTTTTAAAAGCATTTTTACACTATTTTAAGGGCAGTTTTAGTGAATTTTTAGGTCATCAAAATCCGCGCCTTAGTAATAATAATTTGGAAATCATGTCTTGTGACCAAACGTGAGAATTACTGGGAAATCTTGGAATAAAAATGTTAGTATTATATGCACTTAAAGACATATTTTTAGAAACGGGGTATAAAACTGATCGTTTTAGGTAGATATTTGTTTTATGGATATATATACATTTTGAAATGTATGATTAAATAATGCAGATGGCTATCTTAACAGCATTTCAAAATAAATTTTGCAGAGTCCACTTCGAAAATGAGAAGTTGCAATTTCATCCCAATAGCTCAAAGGTAGAACGTCGGCTAACAAGTACGGAGATCCAGGGTTCGATCCGGGTTTGGACATCAAGACTCTTTACAATTGCGCTCGAACAAATCAACCCTGTAGGTGAGTGCAAAGATGTCGGAGATCTGAAAACTCCAGACCGTTCGACTCACATAGTGGGTTTAGAGTATCTAGTTGCACGGCCGAGAAAGGATACCTCCTGCACTCAGGAGGCACCCAAGGTCTTCCATCCCGCCAAACGAACATTTATTTAGATCTAAAAAGATAATAATGGATGAAAAATACTGTGATTAAACAGACAGTTTTACATTATATTTGAACTTGACAAGTACGTCCATTTATCAAAAATGGGAAAAGGGTTTTATTGCGAATATAGGTAAGAAGGTCATTGAAAAATAAAATTTAGAGTGAAGTATAATAACATAATGAAAAGTAGATTAAAATTAAAGAAAATAATAAAATTTTAAATGTAAAATTTAGAAAATATATAAAAAGAAAATATATGAAAATGGAAAAAAAAATAGGCACATGAAAAACAAAACTAGAAATTTAAAATAAAATTTAGAAAAAAAAAAATTCAGACAAAATTCCAATGAAAAGGGTCAAAAGAAGAAGAAAGAACCGAGAAAATAAGAACAGTTAACATAGTTTTTTTTTAAGCAGAAAATATGGAGGGAACAGAATAAGTTCATATAAGTTAATAAGAATGAAATAAACGGATTCATTGATCAAAATTAATTGAGAGCAGAATCCACTCATAAGATTGGGTCACTCTATTAGAAATTTCCATGGCAACAAGAATACAGTTTTAAATTTTATCTACTGAAGAGGGATTTGAACGAACTTTAAATGACGTACAATATATGAGTTTAAACAATTTTTGTCATAATAAAACAATTGCATAATAACTTGAAAATATCAATAATCCCTGAATCAATAATCCCCAAAAATATCAATAATAATAAAACCTGAAGACCGTAATTGATATTATCCAGTCAAAAATGCTATAAGAAAAATCAGATCGTTCTTTTCTAAAATATAAATTTATATCCATTTAGTTATTATTCAAATCCGAAAAATAATAATTAAAATTAACAGACGGATTTAATTTAATTGCGTTTCTGAGCAACATGATATAAGATAGAATCTTCCTCATAAACTGCGAAATTAAGTAACAATTTTGATTTCTTTATACTTTTCATTGTTCAGTAAACGCTGGTGAAAATAAACCATGGAGATAGATTTCCCAATTAAATCATGTTTCAAACAATTCATGTTTTCTGAAAGTGACTAATTAGCGCAGAAAATCTCCCATCAAAGTCAGTGATAAGGTTTTAATTCACTTTAAAACGATTTTCAAGCTTTTCGTTTGGATAAACCACGGAGTTAGAGAGTAGTACTCCTAGGAAAAAGTTTCGTTTTTCATTAATACCTCGACAACCCCTGGTCTTAGATACTCGAAACTTGGGGGAATTATTGGGGGGGGGGGGGGGGCTCGTCTTTTACTAATATCTCGAGAACCACTGATCGAAAAACTCCAAAAATAGACTACATTTTAAGTGGGACTATTTCCAGGCTATCCACAAAATTTCATCAAATTCAGTTCAGCCGTTCTCCCGTTATGACTGGAGAAACATACAGACAGACAGGCAGATTTTCAATTTTATGTATATAGATTTAATTCTAAACATGACTACAACGTCAGTTAGTGCGTTTGAAGTAATTCGTAATGTTGACAACAGTATTCCTTATCGTTTATTCTTTCAAACAAACAGAGCGTTTCGTAACTATTGCTGTCATGGACATTACGATTTCATTGTTACATTGCACAACAATTATGCTTTATTGTTGTAAATCTCTTTACACCGAAACGTAAAAAGATATTTTGCCACTGTTCCTAATACAGTAAGCAAACGTTCTTAATAGCAGGCGACATGAAAGAGTTCATAATGGAGGCTCAGCAAATGCCAGGAAGTAGAAGACGAAGTGAGTTTCAGGGTTGACGAGCGTAGTAAACTGGGTGAAATTGCACGTGAAATGAGTTACTGGAGTTTGTGAGCGTCGGCCAATAAGGGGATGAAGCCTCAACGGGTGCATCACGCCTAGAGCTCCTCTACTACAGGCTGACTTATCAAGCATATTGATGCCCATAGGGTTCCATACTACAGTTACAGAAATTATAAAATAAGTGTTTAAAATAAATACTTTATATAAAAAAAGAAGTTTCAATTAGAATAATGTAGAACTTAGCTCGCACAAGTATGCTCCATTACCGGATATCCAATTATTTATTAGCCATTGTTTTCTTCTTTCTTCATTTCTAGGAAAGCGAAATAGCCTAAAACCCTTTCTAGAATGATTGGAGCAGTTTGGTGTAGAACAACCACCCATAATTATTTCAATTATACTTCTTAAAGTGAAAATACGAACAGAACTAATGCTAATGGACTGCGCTTCCAGCTACGGTGGGCTTCAATATGCTTGATGAGTCAGCTCGTATATAGAGGAGCCTTAATCACTCCTGTGACGAACTTCAAGTAATGAGGGGCAGCGAATGGAGGGCGGAGCACCGGGGTTTTGGAAGCATCAGCGAGTATAGGACACGTAGACGATCGTGTGTGTGGCCAGATTGAAAGCGCTCTCAAAGCGATCTCCAGGACTGGTGAATGTCAGTTAACAAGGGACGGTCCCAACGAGGTATTACGCCTGCGTAGCTGGCGGTTTGAAAATGTTCATGAAGAGAGTTACGGGGTTCGCGAGCAGGGGGGGAGCCCCCTAGTCTTGTTTAATCAAAAACCTATAAAATTCGAACGAAGGATTTACCAAAACAAACTGAACGACAGTCGATTCTCAAACGACGACTTCATAATATCACGTTACTAGTTTTTCCTCCACGATGCTAGTTTTTTCCGTTGTCTGTGGATTATATACTATGCCGATTGCGAGCTTACGGTCCCGCACGAGCATATACGTGATCAGTAGATACTGCAAAAAAGTTGAAGTTAATTTTTTTTTAAAAAAAAGCACAGGAGGAGTGACGTTATCACAAGTATAGCGATGCAGCGTGTTTTTTTGTTTTATTTTTTCTAGACGGGCTCATTGTCAAAGCGTTCCTAGGTTTTCAAGAATTAGTTGCGAGTTTTGGTGTAATTTTAATCAGGGATGTGCATCTTCAATTCTATCAACACCAGAAAGGGTTTCTAGTATATACTATACGTAGAGAAAGTGTGGATACTATGTATATGCTGTGCATGTCTTTTATTGTATTTATATGTCATGTATATTTCTTATTGCAAGGAAATTGATAATCAAACAATGCTTTAATGTTAGGAAAAATCTATTTTTAAATGCATCAATACATTTAACAAACGAGGACGTTTCCAAACTTTCAATATAACTTTTTCTAAGCAGAATTGAGACTTTAATGACTTTAAAATGGATAATCAAACTAACTTTAAGAACTTTTCTTTGCGCTCTGTTCTCGAAAAAAGCGAGTTAATTAAAATTTATACAGAACTTAATTAGAGCTAGTTTCTTTTTAAAAAGGATACCTTTTTTCGCTAATGCCTTTTGTTACGAAAAGTCTGTACATTCTGCAAATTAAGTATTGTCTTCTTTGTTCGTGTGGTATCTTAGATTTCAATCGATTGTTATAGGAAAATAAAAATCAGACTTTACTAATGATAAAGCATTTATTTCAGATTGCATCAGAATCTTATTATGAATGATTGGAATAATTTTAAAAGGTATTAATGTAATTAGCATTCTTGCATGGCAAACGAAATTAAATTATTTCTGCAGTAACTGACATTCCTTGCAATTTAAGAAAAATCAATACTGTAAGACGGGGAGGGGGGGGGGGGTATTATTTTCTGCTAATTTGGTTTTAAGATTAATAAGTATATATTTATTAGAAATTAAAATAAGTATACCAAATTTTAAGGATATCGCTCATTTCTTTCCATATGACCTCCTGCCTTTCAAAAAAATATAATATTTAAATATGAAGTGATATCTTCACACTCTAATAAAAAATAAGTATTCAATTTAGGAATTTTTGATGAATTTTTAAGTGGGTCTAAAAAAATCCTGATTTTTCTTTCGAATGCTCATCTCAAAAGAATTTCTTTCGTGTTCTTAAAGTTACAACTGGGAAAGTGTCTGTTACTGTGGAGATCTCAAAACTTGGAGTGTAAGGAATTTTAGCAAGCAGTAACGTTTTCATATAGCTGTTAATTTGCGTCGCTGTACAATTTTCTCTGCCCATGCAAAAAAACGGACCTCCAGAAAGACTTTTGTTCGAAACAATTGTATCAGAAAATGAGTATTGTTATTTGTATCGGTATTATTTACGTATTGCACGCATTTTTACTGACTTGGGTATATGGATAATTCCAGTATACATGTAAGATGACACGTTTATTATCATTTGTTAACATATTTGTAAATATTTTTTTACAATTTTTGGAATATTGAGAGACTTGGCCGGAATGATTTCTCTGAAAATAAATAGGATGTATTAGAATCGAATTAATCGCAACAATGTTTTTTAATCCTTCATTTCTATCGAGAGATATTGTGATGGGGGTGGGACAGCCTAGTGGTTAGCGCAGGGATTGCAATCGGACAACCTGAGTTGAATTCATGGCTCAGCCCAAACTATCCCCGTGTCAAGCGGTGTACGGGCACGTTAAATATGTGGGTCCGTAAATTCTTCCGAGAGGTTGGTGGTAAGGGAAGGAAGGTACGGTTCCTGTGGATGCCGTCACCGGTCTAAATTGGGTTTCACTTTCCGGCCATAAGAACAAATACCTTACACCTTCGGGTAGGTTGGACGGTCAGGATCGAAGAAGAAGAGCTATTGTAAACACGCATTCACATAAGTAGATACATGTTACCTTACACCTTTCTGGTAGGTCGGACGGTCTGGGTCTCAACAACAACAACATAAGTAGATACATATACAGCAAAAAAAGGATTGTTTTCTATTCGGGTATGTATGGCGTCCCGATAACTTTTAGCTATAATTCCCTTCCGTTTACATTGCAAATTATAAGTTCTATGGCACTAATAAATTTGTGTTTTTGGTACCTGTTAAATAGACCAATCAGCAACCGGTCAACAAATTTCTGAGATCCTGTGGTTGAGGTAGGATAAATCTTTGGGTTCGGTTTGAGCAAAAATCGGATTGCGATCCTAGACAGCGGGTGTGTGCGGCGAAGAGAAGTGACATCGCGCTGCGAAAGACTGGGAATAAGATTGGAAGTGGATTTGCAGCAACCAGGTAGGAATCCGACATATTCTGAATGAGTGAAGGTAATCTTTGAAACATTTCAAGGGGAAAATGGTAGGGCGCGAAGTTAGAATATAGTACCATGCTCGGTATGATTATGAGTTTTGTTGCCTTCACAGGCCAGCGAAACAGAAATACTTTAACTGTACATAAATCATATGATTAACAGCAAGAATCTGTATATATTTTGTTCAGTTTAATAAACTCGTTTGGATTTTAAATTTTTGTCTCTGTATGCTTTACCTTGGCTGTTAGGATTTAGAGTGTTTTTTCTCTTTAGGATAAATTACAATTATCACTTTTAGGTTTACTATTCTAAATCTCCAGGAGGACAAAAACTTTACAAGTGTTTGATACATGTACGTATTTCAAAATCCGAGCATAATATTGCATGGTTATCGTATATGTAAAAGGAAAGTAATGTTATTTGAGCTCATAGTCTACCACATTATGTAAGAAGTGTTCAAATCTAATGTGGCTAACATAAAACTTGGTATAATCCTTTTCTCACTTCTTGTGTTTTTTTTTATTAAAATGATAAAGTTTAATTTTTATCAGACGGCAATGCATGATACGATTACTTTCTGTAACTTACATTGAATGCGATTCTTTTAAACTTTTTAAATTTAGTGATTTGTCATCTTTTAATATTTCGCCAACTTACCAAAATTTCGAAAATATTGTTTAGCGTCTTTGCAGTTAATTTAGTGAAAGAAATTAGAAAAATTACAATGGACAAACTGATGAAATATCTCTGATGCAAATGTAGTTATTACCTTCTAACTTGGACATGCTAATCACCAACGCGAACTTAAAAATTTCGGATTAGTTCCAGTTTTTGAGATAAGTCGGGATGAAGTGCAGTGGGACTTGTCAGTTTGCTCTGCTTGTAGAAACATTCTTGCACGTCCAGAGCAACACTGCAAAAGGCTAGGTTGCAACATGTCATTAAAAATACACATCTGAACTCTTATCTGGATTTCTTGACGCTTAAATACGGTGTTGCCATTGACAAAGATAAGGAACGGTTTCTGCAAGACGTTAGTAACCTCGTAAAAGGTGCAGGGTTCACTTCAACGATAAGAGATTGCAATTTCGTCCCAGTAGTACAATGGTGGAGCTTAGGCTGGCCATTTTGGAGATCCATGATTCGATTCCCGGTTGGGGAAACAAAGCTCTTTACAATGGCTCTGAACAAATCAACCCTGTAGGTTAGTGCAAAGATGTCGGAGGCGTAAAAGTGATCCTAGTACGACTAGAAGGGATTCAGTGGACTCTGGAAGATTGAGCACCGATTTAAAATTGAGAGGATAACGACTACGCTGGATACAAACCTGGGTAAAAATAATAGTAGCAGGAGGCTAACCTGGAGTAAAATTAGCAGGAGGTAGTCTGCCAGATTGTCAGTTGTCCGCTATTCTGACAATAGATGGTGAAGAATTCAAAGTCCACTTCGACGAAAAGAACTTGGAATTTCGTTCCAATAGCTCAACAGTAGACCGTCGGCTGGCCAGTTCGAAGATCAAAGGTTTAATTCCCGGTTGGGGTTACTAGGTTTTTTACAATGGTATCAAAGGAAATTGAAGGTAGTAATACTAGCAGGCTTTTTTTTAGACACTTTTAAATAATGCAGACCCTTGTTACAAGGAACAGGCTTCCTGTATGAGGATTTTAATAGGGTATGTACATACAAATGTGTAAAACTTGTTTTATAATGTTCAATAACTAAAACTAATCTGATGATTTATGATCATTATTTTCATATTCAAAGGACTGAACAACATAGAGGGAACATAGTTTAATATCAAAGACATACAAAATGTCAAAATTTTTTATTCAGCGTTACTGGCGTACAAGGTTATACATTTCATTTCTCGGGGAAAAGTGAGTTTTCATGACTAAAACGTCCATTTTAGAACACATTTCTTCATGAAGTTTAATCTGAAATGCCGATCAGATAGCCATATGCATTATTTAATAATACATTTCAAAATGAATATATATCCTTAAAACAATTAAGTGCATAAAACGATCGTCTTTAGCACTTTCCAACAGAAAAGTGTTTATGGCTTTGTTCATTCTGTCTGATTGTCTGTCTGTTTGTCCGTTCGCACGATAACTGCCTCAAAAATGACTTTATCAAAATGAAATTTTAGCATGTCGTTTGAGACGGTCTGTGGGACATATGCGAATGTAAATGAATAATAGCACCCAATTAGTTTTGATATGAACCCGGGTTAAAAAAGTGAAATACATTGACCTTTTGGCATCTAATTTTTCAAACATTTCTTAAGCGAAGTTAAAATTTACAAAATGCTTCGAAAATATTAGAAAATTTTCAAATTATCCCATAAAATATATTAGAACAATTCAGTAAAATATATTAGGTAATTCTTTAAATAAAATTTAAAATATTAATTACACCCATATTATATTAAGAGAGCATGTGATACACTTCAAAATAAAATATGACATCCACATTTTTTCCCGGTATAAAAATCGTGACTTTTAAAGTTATTTTCGATTTATATTTAGTGTTGCATCCGTCCTAAAACCTCTTGATTCTAGCATATTTTCTGTCCATCTATATTATGTACCAACTCAATTACAATGTTTTTAAGTTTAAATGATCATCACACTTTGATTATTTCTACAACGATGCCAAATTTTAATGGATGCAGAATGTAAACAAGTGATTGTAAGATGAGTATAATAAGAATTGCTGAATTTTTTCAAGCAAAATTATTTAGCTTTGGAGTCTGAAAAATAAGTGATTTTGAATGAAACATTCATTGCTTTTACATAGAGAGCCAGACGATTTATATTTCGATGAGGTAATTTGAAGTTCATTTTTTTCGATGAAGTTTTAAATTTTCAAATATAATAAATTACTGTACTACAATGACAATGTTAAATATATCAACTCTGAATATGTAGCCTTTTAGAGATATTCAAATAAAATTGAATTTGAGTTGGAACGTGTTTCATAATCAATGCTTTATGCATAATTGATCTTTCCTGCTGTACTCTGTTTCCAAAAATATATCTTTAAGTGTATATCATACTAGCACTTTTATTCCAAGAATTTCCAGTAGTTCTCATGTTTGGTCATCAAACATCATCTATATCTCACAGGTCGCGAAAGTGGAAATTACTCCCACAGCAATAATGCTGTCATCCAAACAAGATCTGATAAACACGTAGTAGGCACTTTCTCAGCATTTACGACGTTTCAGGTCACATTACTCAAACGAACTTTCAATTCAGAGAATCGTCTGCGAAACCGTGTATTATATGTGTCATTCTACCATTCTTCCTTTTCCCATTAAACGCCATGTGACAGCTACGGCTTAGTGAAATCGAATACAATTCTTTATTGGATTGTAACCGGAAATGAATGTCTCTGGGTGACTACAAAATGGAGATTGACAGGGATCGAAATTCCATTTTAAAAGGGATGGCATTTTAATGGAATATTTCACTTCTTATTTTCACTGAATAATACAGGGTTATCAAAAAGTCGTGACATCAAATTTTAAATAGAAAAATGTACAATAAATGAAATAGTAGAACTTTTTTCGAGTTAGATGTCAGTAATATGCCCTCAAAAATGAATTATAATTATCGTCTGATGTCTTTATAAAGTCAGACGATCTTATTCTTCAATGAGTAATACAGGGTTATCAAAAAGTCGTGACATACAAATTTAAATAGAAAAATGTAGAAATAAATTAAATAGTGTAACTGTTTTTAGTTAGATGGCACTAATATACCCTTAAAAATGTGTTATAATTATCGTCTGATATTTATAACGTCAGACTATCTTATTTTTTTAATCAATAATGCAGGGTTGTCAAAACGTCGTGACATCAAATTTTAAACAATAAAATGTAGCTGTAAATTAAATAGTATATTTTTCTAGTTATATAGTACTAATATATCCACAAAAATATATCAAAAACATCGTCTGCTGTTTTTATAACGTCAGGCGATAAGCACAGACTTATACTTTTATCAATCGACGAATATGGCGCTTCCCCAGTGAAAACAAAGTTTTATTTTAGAACAATTTTTATCTAGTCATACTTATGAGAGCGTCACTGAAGTGCTTCGGACGAAGTAAATGCAGAATTTCTAAAACATCCAACAATACGAGAGATACAAAACTCCCAACAAAGAGTTTTCGGGAAACTGGATATGTGTGAAACAAAGCAAGAACACTCAGTTCAACGATTTTAACTCAGGATAAATTGCCTGGAATAGAGACTGTGTTGCTGTAATTATGCAATGAACCTATCTGGAACTCATCTAGAACTTTTAAATGATACTCTAATAACAATGAATTGGTGAAATATTGCTCTAAAATAACAATTTATCCACTTTGTGAAAGCGCCATGTAATATGATTAATATATAAGAGATTTGTAATTTTCGTCTGACGCAATTTAAAACATTATTCGATATTTCTGATACATTTTTAGGGCATATTAGTGCCTTCTCACTGAAAAAAATCTACTAGTTCATTATTTGTTACATTAAATGATTTTCAAATTCGATGTATGCCACTTTTCAATCATTCTGTATGCAAATCTTTTCAATCATTCATGCCATTTTTCAATCATTCATTTGCAAACATTTGATATGAATTATCGTTACAAACACCCTGTTAAATTTTGGTAAAGAGTAAATTTATTTTTTAAAGGAGGTCGCAAATATCTCTTGCCAAAAGTAACTATTTCACCATTTTGATTCCCATATTACAGCAAACCACGATATGCTCCTTTCATACTGTGCATGTTAGAAAGATCTGAGTCATGGGGATATATATCCTGGTATGCGTTTTTTAAACTTTCCAACATAGTTGGTAAGTGTTTATGACTTTGTTCATTCAGTTTGTCTGTCTGTCCTGTTGCACGATAACTGCAGTAAAAATGACTTTATCAAAATAAAATTTTAGTATGTTGAGACGATCAGTGGGACATATGGGAATGTAAATGAATAATATCATCCAATTGGTTTTGTATTGAATCCAGGTTGAAAAAGTGAAATACATTGATATCTCTAGGATCTAATTTTACCCTATCTTTTAAGCAAATTTAAATTCACAAATTGTTCCGAAAATTTTAGGAAATATTCAAATTATCCCATTAAATATATAAAAATAATCCATGCACAATATGTTTGGTAGATTTTTAAAGAAAAATGAAAATAATTACACACATAGTATACGAAGAGATCACGTGACCCACTTCAAAATAAAATATGGCAACCATTTTTTCCCTAGTGTAGAAATCGTGATTTTTACAGTTCTTTTAAATTTATATTTACTCTTGCATTTGTCCTAAAACCGCTTCATTTTTACGTATTTTCTTTGCATCTATATTCTGTGCTAACGCAATTACAGTATTTTTGCTTATCAAACTTTGATTATTTCTACAACAAAGCCTAATTTAATGGATACAGAATGTAAACAAGTGATCGTACAATGCGTTGTATAAGAATTGTTGAAATTTTTTCAAGCAAAATTATTTAACTCTATAGTCTAGAATAAAAGTGCATGAATGAAATATTCCCTGTTTTTATATAGAGAGCCAAACGATTTATATTTCAATGACGTTATTTGAATAAAGTTTATTTCTTTCGATGAAGTTTGAAGTTTTCAAATGTAATATACTATTGTAGTACTGTGATATTTTAAAATATATCAGCGCTGAATATATCGCATTTTAGAGATCTTTAAACAAAATTACATTTCAGTTGGAAAGTGTTTCATAATCAATACTTTATGCATGATTGATCTTTCTTGTTTTACCATCGCAACGGAAAGCGTAATCAGAAACTCTGGTATTCAGATGTAGTGAACAATTTCCAATAAGTTATTACATGTATCGGTTTTTGTAAAGGGCCTCGACATCGTGGAAAGTTCTAAACAGGTAGTTAAAGAGGCGTTTGTGTCCCTCAAAGTTGCAATTGAGGGAATAGAACTCGGCAACAATGAAGTCAAAACTCAGTATATGTAAATTCTGAACACAATTTCATATCCCAACACTTTGCAATTTAACGTATACACTTTTAAAAGGATTGTCCAGTTTAAATACATGGGGACTCTTATCGCTAGCTACAATATTTAAAATAGAAGTTTTTAACAGATTGATGATTGCACACATATTCTAACACGGACTAAAAATACCATTCGATCGCATCAAATTAGTCTTGAAACTAATATAAAAATATATAAAACTATTATATGCCCTATTTTAATATGGTAGCGAATTATGGACACATGGCAAATTGGAAAAGAACAAATTTAAAATATTTGATAAAGAAATCCTCAGAAAGGCTGTTTGTCTTGTGTGCGAAAATGGAATATGGCGGTTTCAACCATGAGCGTAACAATTCTACAATGCATTGTACCTTGTCTACACATCACTAAAGTCGTAAAATCTGGAATAAATAGGGTCTGGGATACGTAAAACGAAGATCCTAGCAAAAAACTGATCTTTTTCCAAATCAGAAGGATTTAGGAGAGACAGCCTCCAGTCTACATACACGAGATGTATCGTAAGTATCGTAAGAGACTTGAAGACACTTGAATAGTGGGACTGGGAGACTGTCATTCTGGATAGAGAACAATGCAGAAACATTGTTGGGACGATAGGGATTTACAGCAGGCTGCAGTACCAAAAAAGAAGATGGAAGAAGATGTCTGCATCACACTAATATAATTTTTCTATTAATTATTGGATTTCTAACTAGAAAAGTCTAGACGTGAAGTACGTCATACTTCAAGGAAGGCATAAAGGTTTGTAAGAAAAATAACTTTCTGTCTGCAGCAGATGATCTCTTGAAAATCGCAGATACACGCAGATCACACTCATTTCTCAATCAATATTAATAGTTTATTTTACAACCCACTATTAAACATATTTTCCTACAAATCCCTAGCACAACAGAATTACTTTATGACAGCCTATAAAATTACACGTTTCATATAACCCTTTAGCAAAACGACCCTATCCCATAAAGAATGAAACTGGTCATGTTTTGAATGTTAAATTAGCAATTTTAATAAAGTGATAAGGATTGTCACAAGGGTGTTAAGCTATTTGGTATATAGATTTGACCTATTTCCACCAATTCGCGGAGATAAATTGATTATTGGCAGAAAATGTTTAACATTTTTAAAAGCAAATTGCTTCTTGTGCTGAAGAATATTCCTATTTTGTTTAAATTTAGGTACTAGTTATATCGCCAGAAGGCTGATAAATAGAGGCACTAAATTATAATCCTCTTATATATTATATTTGAATTGGACCAATTCTACAGTTTTATTTGCGTATTCAAAGGTTTAAAACTCATAATGCTTGCGTACAAATAATATATAAATGCTGTGCTCATCATAAATTCTTCTTTGCAGAATTAAGTAAAAAAATATCCCCTTCATTATAAAAATAACTACTAATTACCACGCATGAAATAAAACGGCTTAAACTTCAGGGTTTAACCGGAAATTTATATTTATTTAAATCGCAGATATGCACTTAAAAAGTATTTAACTTGACTTAGTGATAATTAAAAGTGACAAGCTAACTTCCACATCAGTAACTTTTATTTGTCTTTTAAATTAAACTGTCTTCTAGCTTTAGATAACACTTGAATATAAAACTCTAACCTAAAACGCTCTTCTTTAATTCCTACTTGTAATGAAAGAGAATTCGCCTTTAAAAAGATGTCGTTTGTTACCGAATATATATTTGCAAAGAATGTGGAATTTCGGACGTTAAGAGATCCAACTTTTTCTTTTATTCTTTTTTTTTTTTTTTTTTTTTTTTTTTTTTTTTTTTTTATCATTTTAACATTTGACGCTGATGTTGAAATACGCCTGGAAAAAATGTAGCGAAAAAGAATTTATGGTTCAGTACTGTAGTTAATCTGATATTTTTATTTTTATTTTATTTTGAGAAAATGTTCCAAATAATTTTTGTATTTATCTTTGCTTTTCAAAAGTGATATGTATCATTTTGTGTAATCTATATCATACAGCTGAATAAGTCTGATTTACTAACGAAGGATTACACTGTCCAATATGCTAAATGTTTTTTTTTTATTGGCCAGCACTTGATTGTCCAATTAGTCCCCCATTTTTATCGGCCAGATTGGGAACATTTTGCCGTCATATGCCGTTTCGACAACGCATCGGAAGGGACAGACCTCACTACACCCTTAAAGGACATCACAACGTTTACGCCCGCAGGTGGGACTTGAATCCGCAACCTGGCAGTAGAGGGAGCACGCGGAAATGCTTTCCTTAGACCTCTCAGCCATTGGCATGTTCTGAAGGTAGAAGCTTGAACATTTGCTTCTACGTTGGACGTGACCTGTGATGAGAACATTTTGATGACCTGTACTGATAAAAATTTAAATTGAGTTAAGTTCGAAAATTTTAGAAATTTCAGAATTTTTTATCTTCCAGCTATTATTCGGATACGGCTGAACACACGGACTTTGCTTTCATACCATCATACGCAAGAAAAAAATACATCCTAACTTTCCTTAATTAACTATATTTATATACAACAACCGTTTCTGAGATGTTTTAATTTATATTTATAGCAGACTATATTTTTATATTTCATAATTAAATTTTTAAGCAGTTTTTTATTCCATTTGTAACCATAGTAACACAGTTACGCTTCAAATACTCAAATAAGCTGCTGCATAATAGCCGGATCAAAATTTTGAAAATATTAAAGATATACATATTAGTGATATGTACCAAATATGGTGATTAATTTTAGATTAAAATGTCTCAAAACGTTGAACGTAAGACAACAGACTATTAAATGTGCGCAAATTTTATGCAATAATTTGAAACTGTTTTTGACATTCAAACCTTTAATTAGGTGTATAGGTGCTACATGGGTGACCTCTATCTTAGTCGCGAGGCGTGGGGGGGAATGGCTGTAGAGTATCTTGTTATCACCAATTGTGGAGTATTTTCCCTCTATCGAGCTGGACTTAATGAACCTCGATTTATATGCTATGGTACGGATTATTCTACTTAGGTTGCGGAATTACTTATCCCTACGTACTTAACTCTGTTAAGAAAATGACACAACTCAAAACCGGGAATAACTGGATGCACAGGACCTTACAGTCCAGGCCAATAACACACGGAGGCTATCACTTAAGTATTATTTCAATCAAATTACAGTGTATTGTGCACAGTTATTGTGTTATTTCACTCAAATTACAGAAACTGCTGTAATTTGAGTATATGTCTAAAAGGGAGACATATATAACAACAATAGTATTGCTCTTGCTCATAAAGTAAACATAAATTATAATGAAAACTGAGGAAAATAATAACAAAAGGTTAGTTAGACATCACTTGGTTAGCAAAGACATACTGCTGTATTAGTCGGGTACTGTTGTTTTACACTCTCATAAGCTAGTTATAAGCGGTTTTCGTAATTTAGGACTGCACTTTCAGTGTAAAAATCCTCATCCATGGAACGGCTTTGCTCTTATTATGTAGTCGTCAGCATGGAATAGCGGACTAGATTTAATAAAATTCCTGCTCTGATGAGCTCATGATAAGGTCAAAGTCTGTCCAAGGATTCGGTCACTTGCAATCAAAGTATGATCTTAACATTAGTTTTAATTCAAATCCATCTAAAATCGTATTAGGATTTTTACGGGATTATTGGGATAAGCCTTCTTTGCTTTCGGCCTTTTTTAGCAATGAATAACCGATAACAACGCTGGTAGATATGAAACATCCTCTTTGTATTATATTTTTTAAAAAAATTTTTCCTCCATAGAGAATAATATAATAACTGATAATTTTGAATAACGCTCGTTCAAACCAAACAATTCAAAATTATCTTATTCAATTTGTTTATATTTTCAACTTTAATATGCAAGAGAAATTGCACATTAATACGTGGATTAAATTAAAGTTATAGCGTAAAACTATTATTCTCATAAATTCATGCGCAGAGAAGTAGGCACAGAACCCAAAAGGCTGTTGCGGTTTCGTCTTTGAAACGTGTGTTAATGTCAGCATCACGAACTAAAAATTTTGTGTACACAATGCTTTTCATCGACTACAGGGCGAAATTAAAATTAGAATGAATTTGTGAATACAGTAAAAAATATGCGCTAATGAATAATTATTTTTTCTTTCAAAACCGCATTTCTTATTAAAATTACTGATTAAGCCATGCGTCTCTACTGATTTTATTTGAGAGGAGTTCCTAACTCGAAATCTTTAACCACAGATTTGTGTCAGTTCATTCACCGATTTGTTCACAACATTTTTGGAGCACAGTATAATTGAAAAATTAAGTTTAATATTTTCCATGTGGAATGAAATTGAGCTGAAAATTTGACAAAAGTGTCCTAAAGTAACACTTTGAATCAATCTAAGTAAATCGTATGTCGAAAATACTGTTTTTTTGTAAATAAATTTATATTTTTTTGCTTGGTCGATATAGTTATGAAACGTATTTAAATTGATGTAATACTAATTAAATGTGACAAAATGGCTTAAACCATTATTTGCCTTTTAAATTGAACTAACTCTTCTAGCAGCAGAGAACAGTTGAGGAAAACAATTTAAACACCCCCTCATGTTTTTCTTTAGATATATAGAAAGAATGTTCTTCTTAAAATGGTTTCTTTTTTTGCGAAAACGGAATAATGTTAAGGTATCCGGTTCTTTCTTTTGGTTCATTGTTTTATCGTTTTAGCAGTTGATAATGATGTTGAAAGATATCCGGAATAATGTTGAGGAAGCTGAAAGTTTATGGCGCTGCTGCAGATAATCTGTATCTTCTGTATTCTATTTATTATGTTCTGTATTTTATTTCAAAATGTATTCAAAATATTTTTCAATGGACGTTATCGAAGCTTTGCAATGTTATACAATCTTTGATAATACATATAACTTATTCACCAAAATATCATTTTAAATTATGTTTAACTGTGAGGGTTTATTCTACAACTTCTTTACACACACTATGTAGTTCAGCTGAAAATCAACTTAAAATAAAAATGTGTAAATGCTATTACTAATATGTAAAGTAATGTGTAAAATAACTAGTCTATGGAAAATAGTGTAAAATATACACACTAGTAATAGTTAAACTTCTATTGAACTTCATAACATAATACTGATTGTCCTAGCAACGGCTTAAACGTAAATTAGAAATCTTGTTAAAATAGCAAATAATAAATCTAATTATTTTAACACTCTGATAGCAAAGATAACAGATATATTTAAATATACCAATATAACTATTTATGCTTTTCTCTATCTGACGAACGAGTCAATTTTTTTTCTTTCTTTAACCCAGACTTGAAACAGCTACGAACTACCTGAAATCATATGAACTCAGTATCTGTAATTCAGCGAATAGATGAAGTCACAACAGATTATAATCTTTATAGTATGTCTTGTGAGATAAATATTGCAATTTATATAAGTAAAAAATAGGGGTGTTAGTTTAAGGAACTAAAATATCGTTTTGAAAATAAATAATATTGTACTATATAAGCATTATGTGTATTTCCAAACTTATTCAACCTTCTTTAACTGGAATTATTTTTGTTTTGGGGATTTTTTTCCAGGAGTTTAGTTCAATCGTGTTAGCAATTTTTTTATTCACAAAGTTTGGCACTAAGTATCTCTAGTTATACGAAACGTGCAACGTTTGTGTATAAATCTTCTCTGCATAATAAAACCCCGGAATGCCGAATTTAAAGTTTCTAGCTATTGCTTACATATTTTAATATTGATTTCTCAAAATATATTTCAGCTACTATCTTTTATTTCACATATTACACCTATACAGGTTGAATTAAAAAGATTCGCCAAACTTTATGAGGTGGTAGTACAAATACAAACATCCAACTCAAGCATTTTTCGTCATAGTTTACAGGGTCGGAAATGAAACGTAAATAAGTTACAGAGCGATGGATTGGGCGAGGTGGTTCCATAGCTTGACCCCCAGGATCGCCCTATCCGTCGTGTCTCGTCTATAACACTCCCCTTGAATCTGAAAAAGAACTTACCGCCATAATTTCGGTCGCTGCTGCCGAAGTGCGCGACATGCCTGGTCCGTTCGAGAGAGCTCGTCATCCCTCCATTGTTGCTGTGAGACGGACATTCAGGGTGGTGGTCACTATTTTGAATTATCACTGTAATTCTTGTTTATTAAATGTGATTTTATATTTTCTAAGTCAGTTTTGTGTTTTCGCCTCAACCCATCGGTTTCACCATTAAACGCCCACTGGCGCCTTTACGTTTTATTTCCAACCCGGTAAATTATGACAAAAAAAAATTTGGTTTGGTGTGTAGTAGCACCTTCTAAAGTTTGGCTCATCTTTTTTAATTACCCTGTATATCAATATTGCACCTTCTTATTTTTTACATGTATTTAATTCAATATTTAATTATTTATTTTAATAATTATTTATTTAATTAAATATCTTATATGTCTGAAAAAGATGTCCCAGCTCGATATCGAACCCCAAATCTTCGAAGTTGTCAGTAGATGCTCTAATCATTAAGCTACTGACACAAGATTCCGATGCTTTTTGTTGCAGTGGGCCCATATTCCTCCTTTACTGTGTGCTCATATCCATCCTTTGAAGTTGGCCCATATTCATCCTTTGAAGTTGGCCCATATCCATCCTTTGAAGTTGGCCCATATCCATCCTTTGAAGTTGGCCCATATCCACCCTTTGCAGTGGGCCCATATCAATCATTAAGTGGGCCCATATCCATCCTTTGAAGTTGGTTCATATCCATCCTTTGAAGTGGACCTATATCCATCCTTTGAAGTGGGCCCATATCCATCCTTTGAAGTGGGTCCATATCCATCCTTTGAAGCGGGCCCATATCCATCTTTGAAGCCATATAGGTGTGCAACTGCTAATTTGAATAACCATTTTGATTTTTCCAATTTTTCATACAGACTAGAGTCCTGTGAGGTGTTTTTTTAAACTGGGGTCGTAACTCTGAAATCCACTGGAAATAAAATAGCTGAATCCTTTTCAGACCCCATCATCATTAGATCCAACGTAAAGGGTTTAACATGTTTGAGTGCTATTGTAAAAGTCTTACTATCTCTACTTGATACTGAACTATTGTTGATCTTTGAACTGATCAGCCGAAACTCTAACTATTAAGGTACAGGGATAATATCCCAAGTTCTCCCCTATAAGTGGACTCAATACTTTCAAGCACTATACTGTCAAAAACATAAAGGAATAATACTCGAATACTGTGTGTACAGTCTCAATAGGCCATTTATGTTTTTCTGGAATGACATGTTTTAAAAATATAACTATAATTATAAAGCAAAATGTGTAATAGTTATCATAAATATATTTTTCTCCATTTGGAGAAAAACAAATCTAAAACTTTTTCAAGTAAACATCGCATGAGAAAAGTTTATATTATAACCGAAAAACATTTTCTAAAAGTGCAGTTAAAAGTCACAACCATATTTAACTTGATTTAGTGTTAATTAAAAGCGAAGCACAAGCTTATACTTAACTTTAATTTCTCTGTAAATTAAACTGGCTGACTTTCCTTGAAGTACATAGCACTTGAAAGTGAAACTTAGATATTGTCATCGTTTCTTATTCTTAAAAGTAAAGAATTCAGTTTTCAATATCTTCCTAACCGAATATATTTATGAAATATGTGGAATTTTTTATGTTAAGAGTTCCGGCTGTTGTTTATTCTTTTGGTTTTGTATTTTATCGTTTAAACAGTTGACATCGATGTTCAAATAAATCAAAACAAGTGCTGGGAGGAAATCTTACAGCTTAGAATGTAGTTAATCTTTAATCTGATACGTAACATTTTGAATTAATAAGTGTTCAAAAAATGTTTGGCATAAATGTTTTCTAATGCTTTCTTTTTGAAAATATATCGTCGTGTACTATATGTGTTCAAAATTTTATACTAATATTTATAACTCGTAATCGGATAAGAATACATTTTTATAGGGATAATTTTTATTCAACTTTATACACCCTGTTCTGAAAAGTACTTTACATATAATTCTTTAATTTTATATATATTGTAAGCCTATATATTTTATCATATCGTTCCAAGGATTAACGATGTTATATCCGTAATTCAAAATAGACCGGACTTTAACTGGCTATTGGACAGTGTGTCATTTAGCGGAAAAGAAATGACTAGTTATACATATTTAAGTGTACAGGCATATTTATTTGTGTGTATATTAATTGGGACTATTCCAGAGCAACTGTCACAGATACGTCAAATTGTGAACTGAATTATATGCAACTGTCACATTGCAAATAATTCATATTGACCTCGACATTTACTGCACTGCATGACTAGTCCTAAAATGTGAAACCCGTTGTTTTATTCCAATCACTGTTAAATAACTGCTACCTAATCACTTTCAAGTATTGAATATGACAAGTTAGCTTCCCTCTAGTGTAGTTAATAGCCATTTAGTGTTAAAGAGTTCTGAGAAAAGCAAAACTTGATTACACATTGAGCTTTTTGCAATAAAAAGGATATTTTAGATTGTGGAATGATTTCTCGACATATGCCGTTTTGAACACATGCTAATGCTATCAACTAGTGCTATTTTGAATACAAAAATGTTAGTGAAATCTTATAAAATGTATAAAAATTGTTGACAATTGTAAGACAGACCAAATGATGGGATGAATAATATAAAATGCAAGCGGCATCAATACGTCCTCAGAGTATGATCGTTTTCCACGATCAATGAATTAGTTTGTTCTAAAATCAATCGGCTGTACAACAATATATTTTTGCACTTTTGAAAGCCCTACATACAGTTTATGATAATAATGCAGTGATTCAAAAAGGAGAATATGTAAAACATAATTATTTTTAATATTTTTTTTGTATTTTAAAAATACTTTTTTATACAATGTTAAATTATAATATGTTAGAAATTGTTACCTTGTTGTAGTGTATTACAGTTTTGCAAATAATAATATATTTCCAAAATAATTTTCTTTCATTTTTACTTTCCTTATATACATAATGTATAAGGAATGTATTGTGACGGGGTCGAAAATTCTAATTCGAGTTTTTGACGGGAGTGCAAGTTTCAAGCTTCCCTGATCACGAATCAAAATTTTTTGACGTGATGTCTGTCTGTGTGTATGTGAAAGTATGTGTATGTGTGTTCAGTGAGTCAGTGGAGGCGATAACTGACGAACGAATGGACAGATTCGAACGAAATTTGGTACAACAATCACAATCCATAAACACTGGAAGCCTATTGTTTTGTACGTAATCGAATGTTCAAAAGCCCCCCTAAATTTTTGAGTGAAATTTTGAAAAAATCGTCAAAAAATCAAAACTTCTAATAAAGTTACGCAAATAGACATTTCTTATGTAATTTTTCCTTAGAAAACGATTGACATAAATTTTAGAATGCTAACATGAACCGTTCTCGAGATATTGCACATTTTTCAAAAGAATTATCAAAAAGTCATATAAAATTTAAAAAAATATATTTTCTATTGAAAAACATGTTCATTTTTTTTTATGTAATACCATGCGATAAAATTGGTGATATCATTTTCGTGAATCTAGCTCGTTCCGTTCATGATAAAAGGTACTTTGAGTAATACTTTTGTATTTGAACGCCAATAGTCATTTATCTGCAGTAAGAATAACTTATTTCTTCGTCAATAACACTTGGCGAGATTTTGGCGACCTTAGCGACTTTTTAAATGGTGCTATATTCACGGAAATAAGCCAAATGGATAAGAATAACGCTAAATCAATGAAAATGACGATTAATTGTCAAAAATTCAATATCTTGGAAAGAATATAAGTATCTACTATAAGAAAAAGTTATTTTTTTACTGTAAAAGTAGTATATTCATTGCACTTTATAAGGAAAGTCATGTGTTGCCCACAATATATTTTTTATCATTTAAAATACATCATGATTTCAATAATAATATAATTCCAATTATATGAAGCATAGTAACTGGAATTAATAATGTATTTCCAATTATAAGAATGATTAGATATATATGTTTCAATTATAATATATTTTATATATCTTACATATTTACCCTAGGTATAAAACAAAACGGCCTATTTCTCAATTTTAACGGGAACATTGTATTCTTGTAAACCACATATATTTGCTTAAATCGTATTGAACTTGACTTGGTGCTAATTAAAAGTGACAAACTAACTCCTGACCAAACAACTTTTATTTGCTCTATAAATTAAACTGGCTTACTCTCCTAGCAATCGAAGCAGAAATGGAGATAAACGTCCAACCCAAAAATGAACTTCATTAACTTTTATTTGTACAGAAAGTAAATCCATTTTTCAAAAAGGTGTCTTTCTTTTCTTTAAAATATTTGCAAAGAATGTGGATTTCTGGTAGATTAATATCTGAAAAATCAAGTTCTTTGTGTTTCTTTGTTTTATCGTTTCAATTGTTTATATCAGTAATTCACAACCAGTGTACCTTACCATCTAAGGGTACAGTGAGATTATATGGGGGTTTCGATTTGGAAAAACATTTCAAATGGAAAAATTAATTTTCAAAATAAAAATGTATTGCACATGTAACGTTCCGTCGAAGAAACAGTCACGTTACACAGTCTTACATAAAGGGCGCGGTAGTCCAGTGGTTAGCGCGAGGGAATTGCACTCAGTAGGCGCGGATTCGATTCCCTTTGCTGCCAAAACTGCCGCCGTGTTCACATGGAGTACAATCACGTTAAACATGTGTGTTCGTATGTCTTTCCGATTGATTGGAAGTAGGGGAAAGAGGGTACGGTTCCTGTGGGTACATCCCCCACTGGGTTCCGGACTAAATTGAGTGGCTCTTCCCGGCCGGCCGAACAGTTACCTTACACCTTTTTGGTATCACCGAAGTCAAGCAGCATCGGTCGCGGTTAGTACTTGGGTGGGTGACCACCTGGGAACACCGCCTGCTGTTGGCACATTTCAGGCGCGGTAGCCCGTGGTTTGCGCGCTGGATTTGCACGCTTTCACAACTGTCGCCGTGTTCATGCGGAATACGATCACGTTAAACATGTGGGTCCGTAAGTCCCTCCGAGAGGTTGGTGGTAGGGGACAAGGAGAGTACGGTCCCTGTGGATGCCTGCCCCACTGGGTTCCGGTCGAAATTGGGTGGCACTTCCCGGCCGTCCAAACGGCTACCTTACACCTTTCTGGTAGGTCGGACGGTCTGGGTCTCAACAACAACACCTTTCTGGTATGTCGAACGGTCTGGGTCTCAACAACAACAATCTTGCGTAAATATAAATGCAAAATCGTTAGTCGACCCATACAGAATCCTAGCTCTACCTGTTGTTTTCTTTTACTATGTTTTGACCGTAGACATTTTCACATATTGTAATGTGTGAGATATCTTTCAAAGTTAAAGGTCATCTTTTAAAATTAAAGATAATCTTTTAAAGATCATCTGTGATTCCCACCAGCTTAAATGGTAACTCATTTCTCGCCTGCATCCGCCCGAAGATATCGCAGGAGTCTCGAAAATAATAAATCAAATTCAACTGTGAAATTAACCAAGCACTTATGAAATATCAGACAAAATCCGCGAATGTGAAATCATATACATAAAGGTGCCGCCAACCTTAAAAGGTTTACATCTAAAATACACCTGGAAAAGCTTCAAATCGCCCGACATGTTTAAATTCATCCAATAAATGGAAAGAGTCATGACCTTAAATTTTACCTCTGTAGATATTGTTCCGAAGAATCATTAGAAATCATGGGTGAATTCGCTGGATTCAAGGATGAGTCAGAAATTCTGGATAACTAATATTTTTATTTAAAGCAAGCATATTTATTTAAAGTAAGCATATTTATTTAAACAATCATTATCAGGAAGGGGTCGTTAAATGTTAGTTCATGTGATATGGGATCCTATAGTCACGATTTGTAGAATCTTGAAAGTTTTTAAATGCAGTCTAAAGCCATGAAGGTTTTCTCATATATTAAAGTTTTACACATTGGGTTAAAGTTTTAAAATTTTGAAAGCTGATTTTTAAAAAGGAAAAAGTATTTATATTGAAAATTAATATTCTCGTTGTATTAGGTATACCCTCAGCTACGCATTAAGAACAGAATGCGCATGCTTGTGTCTGCATTATATAGTACATTATAATTTTTTTATGGCTTCTTATAATGTTTTTAAAATATTTATAAAATATCTACAGATATATATTATAATTTGGCTGAATCAATTTTTTTATGAATCATGACTTAAATGGTCAAACTTCAATGTTTGCAGTGGACTATCGTATGCTTTCAAAACTTTGCGTAAATATAACGACCCACACGGTTCAACGGAGTAATGATACTGTCAAATGTCAAAGCAATATGACACCATATCACATATGTTTATTGTCTACAAAAATCAAATTCCACATATTTTTTTTTCAAGATTATAGAACGTGATTATTTGCAACATTATTTTTTTCAAATGTTCATCATTCTTTGATTTCTTCGAACTAAATATACCTGAAGAACATACATGTAAGGTATCTTTTCTAACGGCCGGGACAGTAACACACAATTCAGACCGAAACCCAGTGAGGGTGACATCCACATAGACCATATTCTTCTTCCCTGCCACCAAAGTATCGGAAGGACTTTCGGAACCACATATTGATCATGCCCGTGCTCCGCGCAAATACAGGATAATTTGGGAAGAAACGAACTGCAATCGCCATAATTTAACCACAGGGCTATTCCGCTGAAAACGGTCATCCTGAAAATCCATATCAACCAAAATTTCGTATATATAAATCAATCTGTAACATTAGGTGTTGATTGGAATATGCGTTCAATAGTTAGAGCCTTGAAAGAAGAGCCAAACGGTTGAGCTTAATAGTGACAACTAGCATGTTAATAATTAAACACCACGTAATATAAAAGCAGTTACCTCCAAATTTAAAAGAAAAATTATATATTTTAAATCACCAATATTTATCTAAAACATGTTTCACTTGACTTTGTGCTATTTCAAATTGAAAGGCTTACAACCAAAAACATTCCAGTTGTTTTTATAAATTAAACTGACTTACACTACTGCAAATCCAATAAGGTAAATTCGATTAAAAAAAAAATTTTTTTTCTCGAAAATCTTTACAAAGAGTGTTGAATTCTGGAAGTTAAGAAAGCAGATTTCTTTTTGCTTTGTGCTTTATCGCTTTAACATTTGATGCGGAAGTTGAAGCATATTCGGAAGAATGTTATGTCGAATATTTCGAATTGAATCACTCCAGATTTTCACACTTTTACACGACTGACACAAATTTAAAAAATCAAATGTGGGCAGCACATGCCTTTCCTTATATAATGCAATGAATTCACTACTTTTACAGTAAAAATAGATTATTTTTATAGTAGTTTTTTTTAATCATTCCAAGATATTGAATTTTCGTCAATGAGTCGCCATTTTCCATGTCGTCGTCATCAATGAGTCGTCATTGGTTTAGCGTCATTTTTATCCATTTGGCGAGTTTTTCGTTAATTTAGCAACAATAAAAAAGTCGCCAAGTTGGCGACATTCCACCAAATTCGTCACCTTGGTTTTCAAATACAAAAGTATTACTCAAAGTGTCTTTTTCCATGAATGGAAAGAGCTCGATCCACGAGAATGATGTCACCCAATTTATCGCATGGTATTACATATGAAAAGTGAACATGTTTCTCAATAGGAAATATTTTTTTATATATATGACTTTTGATAATTTTTTTAAAAATGTGCAATATCTCGAGAACGGCTCATGTTAGCATTCTAAAATTTATGTCAATCGTTTTCTAATGAAAAATTACATAAGAAATGTCTATTTGCGTAACTTTATTAGAGGTTTTGAATTTTTGACGATTTTTCAAAATTTCACTCGAAAATTTAGGGGGGTTCTGAACACTCGATTGCGCATAAAAAACAATAGGCTTCCAGTGTTTATAGATTGTGATTTTTGTACCAAATTTCGTTCGAATCGGTCCATTCGTTCGTCAGTTATCGTCTCCACAGGCTCACTGACACACACACACACACACACACACACACAAACATACTTTCACACACACACACACACACACATACTTTCACACACACACACATACTTTCACACGCACACACACACTTCAAAAATATTTTATTCGTGATCAGGGATGCTTAAAACGTGCTCTCCCGTCGAAAACTCGAATTCGAATTTTCGACCCCGTCGCAATACTTTCCTTATACATTATGTATATAAGGAAAGTAATAATGTATAAGATTCATGGTACTGCGTTTTAATCGTTAAATTGTATATTTGGCAATTTTCCGGATGGCAATATGTAAAACGATTTCAAAGTACCTAATTAACTTGTATTTCCCGCAACTCTAAATAAACAATTATCAATATTGCTAGCATCCTCAATAAGCTATAAAATCCATATATTAAAATATTTTAATAATTAATTCATCAATTAGGCGTCATTTTCATTATATTAGCATCATTTTTGCAATTTTGAAAATATTTTTGTCGATCAGGGGCGAAGTACCGCCAAGTTGGCGACACTTTCCTAAATTATTCGTCAAGTTCAATAAATGCATCACCAAGTGTTACAGGCAAACGGAGAGAAAAGTATTCCTTATACACTAGATGGTATGCCCGTCATATGACGGAAATCAGAATTTACGAAACATAACATACGATTTGGCGCTATTTTTATCAATTTGGCGATATTTATGTCTCTGTAGCAATATTTGAAATAGTCGCCAAGTTGGAGACATCCCGCTAAATTTCTCTCCAAGCGTTACGGATGGACGGAGAAATAGATTATTCTTATAGTCTACTTTTATGTTCTTTCCAAAATATTGAACTTTCACCAGTCTTCATTTTCATTGATTTAGCATCATTTGTATCAATTTGACGATATTTTCGTTAATTTGGAAACATTTGAAAAGTTGGTGCCATTCAGTCAAATTCGTCAGCAAACTCACGCCAAGACTTATGTACAGAGAAATAAGTTATTCTAATAGCAGATAAATAACTATTGGCGTTCAAATAAAAAGGCATTACTCAAACTGTGAATAGAACGAGCTAGATAAACGAGAATGATGTTATAAAATTTTTCACATGGTAGTACATTTGATAAGTAAAAATTTTTCTCAAATTATTTTTTTATTTTATATGATTTTTTGATAAATTTATTTGAAAAATGTGCAATATCTTGAGAACGGTTCATTCTGGCTTTCTAAAGTTTGTTAATCGTTTTTTAATAAAAAATTACATAAGAAATGACTATTTACGTATCTTTATTAAAGGTTTTAATTTTTTAGTGATTGTTTCAAAATTTCACGAAAATGTAGGAGGGTTTTGAACATTCGATGCGTTTAAAAACAATAGGCTTCCAGTATTTACGGATTGTAATTTGCACCAAATTTCGTTCTAATCGCTCCAGTCGTGAAATATCGTCTCCATAGGCTCACTGACACACACACACACACACACACACACACATACACAGACAGACATCACCTTAAAAACGCTTGATTCGTGTTCAGGGTTGCTTGAAACATGCTCTCCCGTCGAATACTGGAACTGGAATTTTTGACCCAGCCGCAATATTTTCCTTATACATTATGCTATGTATATAAGGAAAGGAAAAACAGAAATTCAGCAAACTTTAAAGCAAAATAGAATAGTAATAATCGAAAATAATTATTTAATCGTATATTTTTAAAAAGCCCTTTTTTATTTCCTTATATACGTAGTATAATGTGTAAGGAAAGTTTTGTGACGGAGTTGAAAATTCGAATTCGAGTTTTCGACGGGGAAGCACGTTTCAAGCATCCCTGAATACGTATCAAACATTTTTGAAGCAATGTATGTGTGTGTGTTTGAAAACGATATCTCACTAACTAATGGAGCAATTCGAACGAAATTTGGTACAAAACTTACAATCTGTGAATACTGGAAGCCTATTGCTTATAATCGCAAGCGAATATTCAGAGCTCCCCTACATTTTCGAGTGAAATTTTGAAAATATCATCAAAAAATCAAAGCCTCGAAAAAGTTACGCAAATAGTTATTTCTTATGTAATTTTTCCTTTGAAAACGATTGCATAAACTCTAGAACGCTAGCACGAACCATTTTCGAGATATTGCACATTTTTTCAAATTTTGGTGACTAATTTGTCGGAATATATCCAACTTGCTGACTTTTTTAAATGTTGCTAAATTGACGAAAATGCCACCCAATTGATAAAAATTCGCCAAAATGATGAAACTGACGCTAAATCAATGAAATAACGCCTAATTGAGTTCAATATCTTGGACAGAACATAAGAATAGACAATAAGAATAACCCATTCCTCCGTCCGTCCGTTACGCCTGGCAAGAAATCTAGCCGGATTTCACTAACTTGCCGGCTATTTTAAATGTTGTCAATGTGACAAAAATGTCGCCAAATTGATAAAAATGACGCCAAATGGGAAGTAATGTTTCGCAAACTCTGATTTCAATCTTATGAGAGGTATACCTTCTACTATAGAAGAAATGCATTTCTTTCTGTTTTTCTGTAACACTTGATGCATTTGTTAAACTTGGCGAATAATCTAGCGACGTATTGCCAATTTGGCGATATTTCACCCCGGATTGACGAAAATGTCGTCAAAATTGCAAAAATGAAGCTAAATTAATGAAAAAGACACGTAATTGATGAAGTAATTATTCAAATATGTTAGTATATGAACTATGTCGCTTAATGAGGATTCTGTCAATAATTGTAATTGTTTATTTAGAGTTGCGCGAAATATAAGTTAACTGGGTACTTTGAAAAAGTTTTACATGTTGTAATCCGGAAAATTGCCAAATGTACAATTCAACGTTAAAAACACAGTACCATGGATCTTAAGCAATATTTTTTTACTGTAAATTTATTGCAGTATATAAGGAAAGCCATGTGCAGCCCACATCATATTGTTATAAAAATAATACGAAATTAAACCAGGCATGAAACAAAAGAGCTTACTCTAATTTTAACCAAATGTTATATATTTTTAATCAGTCATAAACAAAAAAATTGCACTTTTTTTACCTCATATATTTACCTTAAATATATTTAGCTGGACATGGTGTTAATTAAAAGCGACAAACTAGGTTCTGTCAATCAGCTTTTATTTGTTTTTTAAATTTATTAGGCATTATATTTTAGTGGTAGCTACTGCACTTAGATATAAAAGTCCAACCAAAATTATTTTCCGTTTTTTATTATTTTTACTCAAATCTAATTCGCTTTTTCGTAAGATGTTTCTTTCTGTCCTAAAAATATCTTCAAAGAATGTGTAATTCTGGAAGGTAAGAAATATCAGGTTTTATATTTTTCTATTAGTTCTATCGCTGTATTATTACTTTCCTTATATGCATAGTATAATGCATGATGAAAGTATTGTAACAGGGATGAAAATTCGAATTCGAGTTTTCGATGGGAGAGCACGTTTCAAGCATCCCTAAATACGACTCTAAAGTTTTGAGGTGATGTGTGTGTGTCAATAAGAGTCTGGAGACGATATCTCACGAACGCATTTAGCGATTCGAACGAAATTTGTTACAGCAATTACAATCCGTGAATACTGGAAGCCTATTGTTTTTAACGCAATCGAATGTTCTGAACCTCCTAAATTTTCGAGTAAAAGTTTGGGAAAATCATCAAAAAATCAAAACATTTGATAACGTTACGCAAATAGTCATTTCGCATGTAATTTTTCCTTAGAAAACGATTGACATAAACTTAGAACGATAGCATGAATAGTTCTCAAGATATTGCACATTTTTCAAATATATGTATCAAAAAATCACATAAAATAAAAAAAAAATATTAACTATTGAGAAATATGTTTACTTTCCATATGTAATATGTTATAAATTTGGTGACATCATTCTAATCGATTTAGATCGTTCCATTCATAAGAAAATTACTTTGGCTAATACTTTTGTATTTGAATGCCAATCTGCTATAAGAATAACATATTTCTCCATCCATAACTCTAGGTGAGATTTTGTCGACGAATTTGGCTACTTTTTTAAATGTTGGTAAATTAACAAAAATGTCTCCACATTAATAAAAATGACGCTAAATTATTAAAAATTACGACTAATTGAAATAAATTCAATATTTTGGAAGGAATATAAGTATCTACTATAAGAATAAACTACTTTTCCCTCCGTAACATTTGGCAAAATTTTGATGACGAATTCGTCGGAATATCTTCAACATGCTGACTTTTTAAATGTCATCAAATTGATGAAACTGTCATCCAATTCATAAAAATTCGCCAAATTGATGAAACCAACGCCAAATCAATGAAATAACAACTAATTGAGTTCAATATTTTAGAAAGAACATAGAGTAGACAATAAAACCAAGCCATTTCTCCCTTCCGTCCATCCAACGAGAACTTTAGTCGCATTTCACCAACTTGCCGACTATTTTGAATGTTGCGAAAGTAACAAAAATGTCGCCAAATTGGTAAAAATGATGTCAAATGGGAAGAAATGTTTAGCAAATTCTGATTTTCGTCTTATGAATATATCTTCTACTTTCTATATCTTCTACTATACAAGAAACGATTTTCTTTCCGTTTGTGTTGTTGTTGTTGTTGAAATCCAGACCGTCCGACCTACCAGAAAGGTGTAAGGTAACAGTTTGGACGGTCGGGAAGTGCCACCCAATTTAGACCGGAACCCAGTGGGGGAGGCATCCACAGGGACCGTACCCTCCTTCCCCTACCACCAACCTCTCGGAAGGACTTTCGGACCCACATGTTTAACGTGATCGTACTCCGCATGAACACGAAAGCAGTTTTGGCAGTGGCTGGAATCGAACCCGGGCCTACCGAGTGCAACTCCAGCGCGCTAACCAATGGGCTACCGCGCCCCTTTCCGTTTGTGTGTAACACTTGCTGATTCATTTGGCGAAATTGGCAAATAATCCAGCGACGTACAGCTGGCGCTATTTCACCCCAGATTGACAAAAACATCGTCAAAATTGCAAAAATGATTCTAAATTAATGAAAATGACGCCCAATTGATGAATTAATGATTACAATATTTTAATATATGAACTATGTCATTTATTGAAGATGCTATCAATATTGATAACTGTTTATTTATAGTTGCGCGAAATATGAGTTTATTGGGGACTTTGAAACAGTTTTACATGTTACCATTCAAAAAATCGCCAAATGTACAATTCAACGTTAAAAACACAGTGCCGTGGATCTTAGACATTATTTTTTTAAATTCAAAAGGAGTAAATTCATTACATTATATAAGGAAAGTCATGTGCTGCACACATCAGATTTTCTTTATGCTGATGGCGAAATTTATACGGAAATATTGATATGTCGGATCTATCGAACTGCCGTAAATAACTTTTGAAATATGCAGATACAAATCCTCTAGTTAGAATAACTCTGTAGTATAATCAAACAATTATGCATTTATGCATAGAAATCCATGAATTCAAGCAGCAACTGCCGTAAATAATTCTTGAAATATAAAAATAAAAATCCACTAGACACAATAACTCAGCAGTATAATCAAACAATTATGCATTTATGAATACAGATCCACGGAAACAATCAAATATGCTGCCAAGAGAAATATAAAATAATATCTTACATAGCTCACTTTCTAAATATATGATCCACAGCATTCTACTTGCATTTATTTTAACTCGCTGGAATCTGCGTGGCTGATTATTGTTTGCTTTTCTTGCTGCGCCCCGTTATCAATATTGAGACAAAAAGGGGCGGAGTTCCGTTTTATGAAGGGGATTTTTGCATTCTACGATTAGTCGTGATGATTTAAAAAAGTAAAAAAAATGAATAAATAATTGTTTTATCCCTCACAACAAAGATCGTCACATGTGTGACAGTGACGTTGTAGTCACGTGACACCTGGGTTACAATGTGACATATTTGTGACTTCTATGCGACGTTATGTATTAGTAACTTTGTAATTTCATTGTGACTATATTCTGTGACGTTTCCACAATTTAATTAACACGTAACAATGTGACGACATTACAATGGCAATTACAATGGCAATGACAATGTGACGTCACAAACAAGTTAATATGCGACGTCACAAACAAACATGAAAAACACCAAAATGACTTCGATGTGACCTCAATATGGCATTGCCAAGATGTACTGCGACGTCCTGTGACGTGCCAAAGTCACAGTGTGACCTAAATCTCACGTCACTGTGAAAAAAATGCTGCTAGGGATTTAGATATGGCTAAAATCTCTTGCGATATATAAATATGAGAGGATTCATACTTCTGTTACTAGCTTTTTATTTGTAATCCAAAAATAAGAAATTTAGTATTAGAGGAGGTTAGAAAGGAATAATTGATTAGTGAAAATAAACATCAAGTTTAATCCAACATTGTCCAATATTTTGGCCTAATACTTATAACAGTGCAGGTTGGCACATGTGAACTTTATTCAGTCGAGCTACAAACGATGAAAACTTGACAGAGTTGATTCGATAATTAGAGCAAGTTGATCCGTCAAGGGTATGTATAGCATGTTAGTACATACTGTATCGTGCTCTGGAATCGTAGGTGTGCGCTCAGGACACAATAATGAGAAAAAATTGCTGGTTAACTAACACGTTTATTCGCAAGCACAAAATAAATATGAGCAATATACAGTAAAATAACACTTAAATGTTCCACTCATTTTGCAAAATAACTGATACTGTTCTCGAAACATTGACGGATTTCATTTCACAAAACAGCGGCTGCTATTCGCAAAACATTGACGAATATCACAGTTTGATGTAGCTCGTATCACGTCAACTGGTTTCCAACTAAGTGATGACTCGTTTTATAGATTATCTCTGTAGGAACTTCTAGAAATCTCTCATATCTCGTGGAATATCGGTTATTTTGTGGTGTTTCTCGAACCTTCGGAAACTCGCTATATTAAAATCACATAAAAATTATATTTGGCGATAAATCGACGAATCTGGCAATCCCTCTTCGACTTCCGCACATGGAAACTCTATATTCACGTCATGGGAAAGGGTGCGTGTACGGGTCTTTTAGCTGTCTGTTTTTTCAAATAACCCAGAGGGGGTCCGCCACAAGATAGCTGTGTATGGAACTTGCCTTCCTCATCGTCCTGACCCTCCTTTCCTGTGGGAAAATAAGTCTGTGTATAGATCAGCTGCCAACGTGGATTGGTCCTTGAAGCAGATGCTTCCAAGTGGCGGAGAGGAGCAGACCCTTTATGACCTTTGTTGAGACCCGTCGGCGACTGGGGTCTTGACTTGACCGGAAGTCTTTGCCCTGTCCGGTTAATGGTTCCGCCGACTCTTGCTCCCCTGGTCGTGGTTTCGATGGATGGCGAATATAGCACTTTGCCGCCTTCCTCGTACTGGTGTAAACCAATACAGGTCACCACGGGTGTTGGTACTTGCTTCAAAAAAGACTTCAGAGAGAGGGAGAAAAAGAAACTCCAGAGTATTTTACACGTTCGTAATATGGGTCCTAATATTGCTATTTGCCTAACTCAAAACAGTATAAATGTAATGTAAATTAATTTGATGCGTCATATACATTGTAGCCATAAATATTTTCTAGATTTAAGTACTGATTAACGTTTAAAAATATTGAATTTGAAATATTTAAAATAATAAAACATGTATGGGTGTTCAAAAATAGTTTTCTTTGCATTTCTTTGAAAAATAAAAACACCGAATATAAATATTAATTAACGATTTAACAACGCGTAAAAAAGCATTTACTCCCCAATTTTTAACAAAAAATATTATATTTTAGAACCACAGGTATTCAGATCAAACGTATTTAACTTCACTTTCTGCTAATTAAAAGCGACAAAAAAGCGTCTGGCCAGACAATTTTATTTCTTCTTTACATTAAAAGGATTTACTCTCCTAGCAAAAAAGAGATAGCGCTGGAGATAAACGAAGAACTCTAAACTTTCTTCTTTATTTTTCTACAGAAAGGGAATGTGCTCTAAAATAAGATGTCTTTTGCCAAAAGTGTTTATAAAGAATGTGGAATTCTGGAAGTTAAGAGATCCGGTTCTTTCTCCTTTTGGTTTTATCGTTTCAACATTTGATGCTGATGTTGAAATATGTCCGGAAGAATGTGTTTCGGTTAGCCGTCGTAAAATAGCGTTTCCAAAATATTTCAGCCGTACAGACAAATGTTTAAAAAATTATTCATTCATTTTTAAATATTAAAGGGAAGTTTAATTTGTGAGATATTTCTCAATGGTTAAATTTGGAGGATTCATTTTAGTTAGCAAAATTGGTCTAAAAGTTTCGTATACAGCAGCCTTTCAATACAAACTGTCAAGCCAACGGGCCCTGTCTTGGAGGCAAAATATATCCTTCTTTTTTATAACAAAAGATACATACCAGCCAATAAGAGAAAAACCGGCTACTTTTTCCGGAGCATAATCGGCAACTATTGCAAGAGCAAGACAGACTATTGTTGCGAGAGCGAGACTAACTACTGTTGGAAGAGCAAGAATGGCTTCTGTTGATATATTAGTATACGGATCTAGAAGCAGCATATTGATTGTGAAACAGAATGAGAAAAATGAAAAGTAAAAACCAGGGGGAAAGTGAACGACCAGCAGAAGGATTCTATGAATGAAAAATAATTAATTATCAAAGAGCGATGTGAACGCATTGGAGAATGATATAAAGCGTTTGTTGAAAACCTTCATATGTGAAATATTCATTGATTTTAAGATATGTACCTGCACCTCTGATGCTCATGCTGTGTGTTTAGAACAGTTAAGTAGCGCGACACAACACGGACGAGCGCTGAAAGAAACATTTCGGATTCATTACGTGTTTGATTTTGAATGAACTTTTGGTCGTTGAGCGTTCAGTAACCTGTTGCTGTTGCCAAATTTTTTGCGACCAACCCATACACACACACACACACACACACACACGCACACATACACACACACACACGCACACATACACACACAAATTCAGTTGGGCGACCCAGAGTTTAAGAAGCTTCGACCTAGACAGCATCTTCTTATAGTATTGACTACGGAACAAAATCTTAAGGAGCTAGATTTGGATTTAATCCCAAGGAGGCGCAAGTCTTTTCGTAGTCTTTTGAGACCTTTCAATAGCTCCGCCACCCATGACCTAAAAAATCCAATTTTTGCAGATATATAGTATAGGTCAGTGAACAAAATCTATACCGAATTTTTGGATTTCTCCTCCAAAGGTGGTGACTTTTGAAATGTCTTTCCAGACTACTCCCATCTCCCAAAAGCTTCCGTTGAAGGGAAAGAAAGGGGGAAAGAAACTCGAACGGTGCCCGATATTTGATTTCGTCTCCGAAGCCGAACAGAAGAGAGGCTAACAGTCTTTCCAGATTCTTAGAAGTTCTCTAGTGACCAAGAAGGCTGAAATTTTGCCTACTTACTGTAACGACTATAGAAAAAAACATAATTGAGGCAATATTCAAATAAAACGACTATTTTTGACGCTTTGAGACCCACATCGTTGTATAAAACAAAACTTATTACAAAAACTACAATTAGTTTCTTGTTAGTTTTCTGTTTTCGGATGGCTACAATGCAAGCAATTTATAAATTCACATTCAAATTTCAACTCCTCGATTACGTCATAGAAAACTCCCATCTTTAAACATTAATGAAGTTTCGAAATTTCATGACATACTTTATTGCTGGAACATAAAACTTTCATTACACAGCGCTGTAATTTGATAAAATGTTGATAAGAATAAATGCGTTTCAAAATAGACGTTGGCCTTTGTATACATAAGCCGCTTTTGATCTCATACATTTTTCAATTTTCCTTCTTATATAAGATCGCTGTAAAAAGGGTTTCGACTGTGTTTATTTAAGAGAGCCTTATACGCAATATTTCAAAGCCCATTTAATCTTGATCCGATGGAAATTTTTGAATAAGATGAAGATAAGTTTAAAATGTGGATTAGAGTATTTTTTAGATTTGGAATGCTTTTTAATGGATATACAATCCTGTTTCTTACAGTTTTATAAAAGATAAAATCCTTTTTTATATATTAGAACAGCTTAACGTTTATATTTACTGGATAAGAGATGCAAGTATGGGGAAATGTCATTTGGAGTTACATTAAATATTCAATAGATGAATGTATTCAATAAGTTTATGGTTATGATACCATTATACATACGACTGGGATTTTAGACTGTCAAAGACTGGAAAATAAGTTTCAACTTTTTACATTCCCTGCAATACATGCTAATGTACAGGGAAAGTACTGGAATTATGTAAAATCGCAACTCGAGTTTTCGGCGGATCTACACGTTTTCGGATTTCAAGAACACGAAAAAACTATTTTTAACCTGCCGTGTATATGTGTGCCCTTCTAGTTAAAAAAACTACGTGACAAAATTACAAAAATAATTATAGTTAAATCACTTGTGGGTTACACTGTTGCTGATTAGATTTGTTACGATTCATAATAAAGGATCGGATCTTTTTGCGAAACGGCTTGCAAAAATTGTCAAAATCTGAAATAAAAGGCTACGTATACTCAAATATATCGATTAAATGCTTAATTTATACGTAATTTTTGACGATAAAAAATAAGACTAACCTCATTACTCTAAGACTAGCCGTTCTCGAGATATTGTAGTTTTTTCGCATATTTGCTACGACGATTTTGTGAATACGCCCAGTTAACAAAGGGAAATGGATATAGAAGTGCAAATGTAGTAAAATTTTAAATAATTATGCGTGTTATTGTGCGCAATTAAATCATTTAATAACATTATTAAATAAATAAAGAAAACATTAGTTTGAGTCTGAAGAGTAAGTTATGTGCTACCCACGTCAGATTATTTTAATATATTTTATTTTATTTAAAAATTTCTGGCGCTTATTAGAGTCAAAAATAGTCTACTTAATAAAAAATGTATTCAGTTTGGATCTGTTCCGTGGTAAGTTCTATAAGAGTGCGATAGATTCACATTCCACATTAGTGAGAGGGATTTTGAAGAGTCTGGAAAGATTTTTTGAATAATACTCACTTTCTCCGATCAAAAATCCGGCACTAAATCGAAAATCCGGAACCAATAGTTTCTGTTTTGAGGTCAATATTATAAACGTGAAAGGATTCGAACTTCTCGTTCAAAGGGGTATTCTAGAGGATTTTGAAAATCGCAAATACGTCAGAAAATTATTATATAAATTGTATAAGCAGCATAGTTTAAATTAAGGAAACCTTATGTATCCAACACATACATTTTCTTAAAAATTTTGCTCTTGTGAAGAAACAAGTCACACAAATTAGATATTTCTTATTATTAGTTGTCGCAAAAAATTGGTAAACCTATTTATATTGTCGATAAGCAAATGTCTTAAATGTGGTATGCTAAGTTTAAGTATTTCGAGAAATGTCACTCTCTTTGTGGGAAATGTAAAATTTCTAAAATCTCCAACACTGCTCATGATGGGTTCTGATATTTATTTATTTATAGTAAAATACTGACAAATCACCCAATCACTGGATAATAGTGGACCCAAGCATAGAATATGGCTTTGCGCACAATCAATAAATAACCTATATCACAACATGACATGCAGCACAAATAAGATCAAGAAGGCACACATGTGTTTCTCAAATCTTTGCATGCATTTCCTTTTTAAAATTGGAATTAACTTGGATCTGAAAGCTTCAATATATTCTGCATTTTATTTATATTTTCGAGTTTTGATTTTATTTCGTTACATAAAATGGCGCTACTATAACGTGTCCCTGTCGTTTTGAGATTTTGATGTTTGCTTGAGATAGTCCTGTTTTCATCTGAATTCCAGCTCTGAATAATCGTGAAGAATTTAACTCAATTTTTTAGTATGTTCCAGAAATATAGCACTCTATGTGGAAAAGAAGCAATTCCAATAAATGTTTCATAAATAGCTAGCTCTTCGTGATGAAAAATGGGGCCAATTTATTTTGGGTTACACATACTTGCAAAGCCTTTACACATCTAATGATGTTAAATATATTTATTTTTTATGAATTTTACAAATTTTAGATCCAAAAATAGGGAATATCTCATGAACGGTGCGCATGCTAACATTCTATAAATGATGCCAAATGTTTATTGTTATTTTGTAACGAGTTTATTTATTGGAAATTATCCAATTTAAGCTCGGCAATGTAATAATGTAAAATTAGTCTATGTATTCATACATAAAACAGTGTGTCATGGTTCATCAAATATACAAAGAAAACCTTCTAAATACATTGACATTTTCAGGATTGCCGGCGAAAAATCAATATCATATTATAAAATATATTTATAAAATCATATATCATATTTATAAATCATTATAATTATCATTATCATATATCATATCATAATCATTATCATATTTATAAAATAATAAATAAATTAAATGTACTTCAATTTTATAAAATGCCATTGTATCACAAATTCTTATTAACCAGAAATATGTTTCTATTTAACTCTATATTTATTTTCTTTAACTTTTGCTAGCAATCAATTCCGAAAACAGCCTTTAACAACAGAGAAGTGACATGCTTTACATTTTGTTTGATTAAACAATACAAAACTTATTTTTTAAAAAAAGATGTAAATAACCGCTTGAAGGAACCACGATGACGTTCAATACATTTTACAAAGCAATTGTAAACAAAAGTAATCTTGGTAAATTTTTTATAATCAAATATTTAATAAATTGAATACAAATATTTACACTTTTCGAAAGAAATTCTGCAATGTTTTTCTCTTTAATTACCGTCGTTGCTTTATAAATAGTTGTGGTTAAATTTCTTTGATCTTCTGCTTTAAGAAGGGATTGTTTGACACAAAATCGCATTTCAGATAAACTATTTCTTTCTAAAGTGTGAGATTTTGCATTCATGTTTTGAATTCTAAGTAAAAGAGAAAAGTGTTGTGCTTAAATTTTTAAATATTATTTTTCTACTGTACATATTTTAATATACATGAACAATTATGCACTTTTGAGGATTTATAGGCAAATGTTTATACAAAATAAACACAGTAATTGTTCAAAAAATTAATGTTTGCTTTTGTTGTGTTACTTTTAAAATTTATTGGTGAGATGAGTCAGGACTCTATACGTTTAGGCTTTCTCGTTTTTAAATAGAATCTTCTAATACGTTATTATGTCCCAATCGGATCTGACTTCTATGTTTTCACAAATTTTTTAAAGCATCTATGTCTCAAGATCGACTACAGATAGAGCTTAGATAATGACTGATATGAATTCAGCACAGGACCGTAGCCGAAAACAACATTCGAGAGGACCTGGGTTGAAATTCAAGAAGGCTCACCAGTCTGCCAGGGGGGGGGGGGCTCACTAAAAACACTGTTTATCATGAGCACTCATAAACCATAATATTTATTATATTTTCAATTCATGCAAATTCTTAACAATTATATTTGTAAGATAAGCGTTGACTAGAAAAATCCATATAGCTGCTATGCGTCAATATTAATATATAATAATTACAGATTTTAATATAAGCATTAATTAGAAGCAAAGCTGTTAATCGAAGAAAATTTCAGATAGTAAATACAAACACTTAATATTAACTCTTAACTACTTATCAGTTGATTTTAACTCTATGATGTATAACAGTAAACGCCGTAATAATAGAAAACATTTTTAAAATTGTTAAACATTTTTAAATTAAATATGTAAATACATTGATCATCTGTATGACCACATATTTGGCTAAATTAAAAAAAATCATAAAAACGAAGTAATTTATTAAAATATGTCATAAATCAATTTTTATGCAAAATTTGGATGGCATGCAGCATGAAATTTCATATCGCTACTAAAAATGTAATATTTTATCAGGGGGCTGAGTATACCTCTTGGGGGGGGAGCTTAGCCTTCTCTGGTCCTGTCTGACTACGGCCCTGATTCAGCAGCGAATTTTGAAGAAGATAGGGACTTTCACTAAGGATTTTCACTTCCAATCATTTTTCAATTTTTTCTTTCAAACATTTTCTTTTTATTTGAAAAATCTATTTCATAAAATTAGCTACAAAGGTAGTTTAGATAATAAGTGATATCGACTAAGCATTAAAAATTCGCTTCAAAGTTTTCTTTGAAGTATCGATTTCTCAGAATTACTATAAACTGGACTTAGATAGCGATTGATATGAGTTCAACATTAAATTATAGAGAGGGCAGGATGACTCACTAAATATTTCCACTTTTGGGTTCTGGAGATATCATATTTGATTCACAAATTTTCATTTTCCTTGCAACATCTATTTTTCGGGATCAGCCATAGAATGAATTTCGATAACTGATGTGGATTTTCATCAAATTTTGGAGTGCGTTGGATGGTTTACTAAGGAATACCGCTTCCGATTTGATTCCCGTAGCCTGCTCAAATATTTACTTTTAAAGAACGATTACTTAGGATTGCTTACAGATACAGCTTAGATTGTGACGAATATGATTGAACAATATATTTTCGGGATATGAAAGGGATTTACTAAGAATTTTCACTTCTGGATTTTACATAATTTCGGGTAAAAATTTTCATTTTCCTTGAAACATCTAATTCTCAGAAATAACTATGGATAGAGCTTGAATGGTGACTGATATGAATTTAGCAGGAGTTTTCCTTTTTATTTTTACTTTTCGAAGGAGTTGAGGGGTTTACTAAGGATATTAACTTCCTTTTTTTTCTAATTCCAGTTAAAACGTTTCCTTGAAACAGCTATTTTTTCAGAATAGGCTACTGTCATAGCCTCTTCAACATTAAATTTTATAGTGAGTAAAGGACTAAATAAGGATTTCCACTTCCAATTTAGAGTTGTCATTTTGATTTAAAAATTGCATTTTCCTTTCAACAAAGCTTTCTAATGATTAGCTATAGATAGAGCTTAACTGATGACTGTAATGAATTCAGCATCTGATTCTAAAGGGTTTTGGATTCACTAAATATTTCCACTTCCGGTTCTGGAGATCTCATTTCCGGTCATCTGAAAATTTGCATGACTGTACGAAATGAGCAAGCAAAAGAGTGTCACGGGGGGAAAATGTCACACAGGGAAAATAGGGCGCCATGAAATTTTCGTTAATTTGGCAACATTTAAAAAGTCGCCAAGTTGGCGACATTCCGCCAAATTCGTCGCCAAAATCTCGCCAAGCATTATGGACGGAGAAATAAATTATTCTTATAGCAGATAAATGACTATTGGCGTCCAAATACAAATGTATTACTCAAAGTATCTTTCTTATGAATGCAACGAGTTAGAACCACGAGAATGATGTCACCAAATTTATCGCATGATATTACATATGAAAAGTGAACATGTTTCTCAACAGTTAATATAATTCTCTTAATTTATGGGATTTTTTTATAAATTTATTTGAAAAATGTGCGATATCTCTAGATCGGTTCATGCTAGCGTTCTAAAGTTTATGTCAATCGTTTTCTAAGGAAAAATTACATAAGAAATGTCCAGTTGCGTAACTTCATTAAAGGTTTTGAATTTTTGATGATTTTTTCAAAATTCCACTCAAAAATTTAGGGGGTTATGAACATTTGATTGCGTTTAAAAACAATAGGCTTCCAGTATCCACGGATTGTGATTTTTGTACCAAATTTCATTCGAATCCCTTCATTAGTTCGTGAGATATCGTCTCCGTAGACTCACTGACACACACACACACACACACACACACCTCAAAGATGTTTGATCCGTGATCGGGGATGCTTGAAACGTGCTCTCCCGTCGAAAACTCGAATTCGAATTTTCGACACCGTCACAATACTTTCCCTATACATTATGTATATAAGGAAAGTAAAAATAGTTTGGAGAAGAGATTAAAATGTTATACGAAGTAAGAAAAATTAGAAAAAAATACTAATTTATTCTTCCAATGTGATGTTTTCTTTTAATCTGCATAGTAATTAGGCTTTTCCCTTTATTTTTATACCGTGTTATTCCAACAATTTATTTAAATAATGCAGTCACGCACTGAGGTAATATAAAATATTTTTTTCTAAATTCATAAAAAGTCCAGAAGCTAATACGTCAAGGAAGAAAAGAAAAATATATGTAATTCGATAAAAGAAATGCACATGAAAGAGAAATTAATAGTAAGCAGACGTGTCACATATATGAAACTAAAAGGATAAAAAATGAATTTTTCATAAACCATATATTTGTGAAACTAGCAGCTTATTTAAATAGCATATACTTAAAGTAAATATTAAGAGATGGTTTACAAAAACGCATGAGTCTTGTGTTTTTGCAATGCAAAATTACTACTCGAGCCTTACAAAGCATAACAACCCTGTAATGATGTAACTATACTATTGAATACCTATCTCATTAAATTATATACTGTTTATTTTTAATAGTTCGCCAGATGGTGCGCATGCGCAGTAAATATATTATGAATTGTACAACATTAGAGGTTTCACACTAGAATGTACCAAATTTATCTCAGTAGTAATGACAGTTTCGTACTTCCCTGTATTTAAAGTTCAAAGAGTAAAAAAATTATAATGCGAAAAAAACTGGCTCTTCCTCCTCTCCTCTCTATCTCTCTGTGTATATATATATATATATATATATATATATATATATATATATATATATATATATATATATATATATATATATATATATATATATATATATATATATATATATATATATATATACATATATATATATATATATATATATATATATATATATATATATATACATATATATATATATATATATATATATATATACATATATATACATATATACATATATATATATATATATATATATATATATATATACATATATATATATATATATATATATATATATACATATATATATATATATATATATATATATACATATATATATATATATATATATATATATATACATATATACATATATATATATATATATATATATATATATATATATATATATACATATATATATATATATATACATATATATATATACATATATATATATATATATATATACATATATATATATATATATATATATACATATATATATATACATATATATATATATATATATATATATATATACATATATATATATATATATATTCATTTTTCATCCACACACACACACATACACACATATATATATATATATAACATATTTCACGTTTGTAAAATTTTTGTATTTCTGATATTTAGAAACACTGAAAAACAAAACACTGCATAAATCTTGTGAAAATTTATAGAATAGTCTAACAATCTGGATATTTTTATAGAATACTATTTCTAAAATTATATTAATTGAAATATAGATGATACAAGCCTTGATGGCAAATGTAGAAATGCTTTGCCATTTTAAAAATATATTTTTCTGCTTCAAAATAATTAAAAACAATGACTCCATTCATTGCTAAAACAAAAATAAAAATTAATATTCCACTAAAACGAACACACAATAGAGTTACATTTATATAATCACCTTTGCTAAAAGAAAAGCAGTCTTAGATAAATAACTTTTTCGTGAAAAAGTATTTAATAAATTAAATGCAAATATTTACTTTTTCGAAAGAATTTTTACGATTCTTTGTTGATTAATTACTTTGTTTTAAGATTATATTTACGTTGCTCCGATTTCTATCTTTAACAAATAATCACTTTTTATAGAAATTATTAAAACAATGTTGTAGTATTTTCCGTCCCTGCTCGCTAACCTGGCCAACACCCTTAACTAACTTCGCGAGACGAGAGGCTTCGCCTCCAACTCGCTAACGCTCGCCGAGATCGCTTCGCTAACATTTTAGTGCCACCTGCCATTCACAAGCTCTGGAACTCGTTTCGCAAGCAATTTCAATCCGGCCGGCTCACACGACCTCCTACGTGTCCTGTGCTTGCTGGCGCTTTTGCCCTCTTGCTCGCTACGCATGCCAGCACCCGTAACATGCTTTGCAAACACTTTAGTGGCACCTGCTACGCATGCGTAATATGGCCGTTGGGCTCTACCCCTGCTAGCTACCCTCACTGAGTCCGCTTTGCGAGTACTTTAGTGCCACCTGCTACTCAGGCGTAATACGCAAGTTGGGATAGGCATGATATGCCCGTTGCGCTCCGTTCTGCCTCGTTACGCTCGCCAACCCCCGTAACTCGATAACGCTTGCTTCATGAGTACTTTAGTGCCACCTGCTACAGAGGCTACTGCTACGATTCCAGCCGCTGCCAAAACTGCCGTCGTGTTCACGCGGAGTACGATCACGTTAAACATGTGGGTCCGTAAGTCCTTCCGAGAGGTTGGTGGTAGGAGAAGGTGGGTACGGTTCCTGTGGATGCCTCCCCCACTGGGTTCCGGTCTAAATTGGATGGCACTTCCCGGCCGTCCAAACAGTTACCTTACACCTTTCTGGTAGGTCGGACGGTCTGGGTCTCAACAACAACAACGACCTCCTACGTGCCTTGCGCTTGCTTACGTTTTACGCTTTGCTAGCTATAATCGCCAGTAACAGCGACTTACTTCGTGAAGTCGGTAAGCTTCTCCTCCTACTTGCAACGCTCGCCGAGCTCGCTTTGCGAGCATTTTAGTGCCGTCTCTTATGAAGACGCAATACGGCTGTTAGGAACCCTCCCTCGTTAACTGACATTCTCCAGCCAAGGAGCTCGATTTGAGAGTTCTTTCACACCGGTTGACGCAGACGATCGCCTACGTGCCCTGTGCTGACTAAATCTCTAAGATTCCACCCTCCATTCTAGCCGCTCATTAATCGGAGCTCGACGCAGGCGTGATGCACCCGTTTGTACTTCTCCCCCTTATTAGCTGACTCTCACCTTAACTCCCTTTGCGATCTCACCTTAACTCCCTTAACAATTTTATCAAGCTTGAGCTTCCAGATTGCTAAGCTCGTTTCGTGAGTTGGAAGGTTTCGTATCCTACTTCCTGGCGCTCTCTGAGCCTATATCACAATCTCATTGCATAAAAAATGAAAGTGCATAAAAAATGAATAACTCATGAACTATATCGAAATTTACAAAAGGCCAAAAATTCAACTGTGTAGGTATATGCCACCAAAAATTCGAGTTCTTGTTATTGCTTGTCTGATCTCGCTGCTCAAAAACTCGTCCTTTGACTTTGACATTAAATATTTCATAAACTAACTTTTAAATCGGAAAAAGGTTTATATCAGTGCATTTCCCTAATATTTCTCTATAGTGTACTAAATTTCATATTATTGTATGCTATATATTTTGCCCTACGTGAGAGAGAAACTTGCTCCCGAAATTTGTCAAACAGCGGCGGCGTCAGCGACTTTTTTTTAATATGCGTATAGAGAGAAAGTTTTGTATTTTTGTAATATAAAGAGTGTTTCAAATTCAGGATTTCAGCCTAAATGTATTCTTCTATGGAGACGAATATTTTATTTTTTATGGAAAGTAAACAATACAAATATATTTTATAAATATTTATTAAGAATACATATCAACGCAACTATCATATCAGATAATGTAAACAGTTGACATAATCTTCCGGGTTCAGAAATTATTACTGATGCATCAGTTTTACTCTTTTGCCAACTTCGAATTTCAATTAAAATTTATCTCCGGCTACACAAAGCTGCAACCGCTAATTTCATAGTCGCAGAACCGAATATTCCCTCTATTTTGAAATGACTTTAACGGTAGCAAGAAACTTGCTATAAGCTGCAAGTAGCAGATGCTAAAAGCAGGCCAAATTCTGTAACTATGAACTTGTACGTTGCAGGTTCTTCTATCCCGAGAAACCTTTGCTGAAATTTAAGCCGTCCACTTGGTGGGGAAATTTATTTTACATTATTATTTCATGCTGTTTATATCCAAGTGTTTATAGTTCAATATAATTTGTTATTGTTTTTATGATTTAAGTAACATCTGAAAAAAATGTATTTTGTACTCACCACAGAATGATATGATAAATTTTGTTTTCAATACATAATGGTATAAGTACAGCTTGTTGTCCAAACTATCACACGTGTTTGCAGAAATATCAAAACAGCGGCCATTAAGAAAATCGGAATAATATCAGTACCTACACATGGGATTCGAGATTAAAAATGTACAAAAAAGAACTAAACATATAACAAATAAAAGCAATAAAATTGCTCCTTTTTGTTATTTGTATGTAAGTTAAATGTATTGAAAATATATTTATGTATGCAATTTAAATGCATGAATAATGAATTAATCATGTATGTAATTTAAATGTATGAAAGACAACGAAGTGCCAAATTTAGACTTTCTAGTTTCCCCGGTTCTCAAGTTATTCGCAAAAATCCAGTACATTCCTACAGTGGGTCCAGGCCTTAAATGGCCTTAAATTCCTACAGAGGGTCCAGGCCTTAAATGGCCTTAAATTCCTACAGTGGGTCCAGGCCCAGATTTTAAGCCTTATCCCGAGAAGGCTAAAAATCAAAAGAGTTAAAATGAACCCAAAAGACAGCGACATCCCAAATTCCATGTTACTGCAATTAATGAAACCTAATTAATAAGGTTCTCAAATATTTAAATCACACTGACAAATACCAGATCAAGTTCGATAAAATGTTGTATAAGAAGGTAATAATATCAATGTTGGGCGTAATTACGAGCATGTTTAGGCTAAAAACATTTAGGATTCGGTAAGATATTTAAAAGTTATTAGCACGCATTTTTAAGTTAGTACCATGTAATTGCGTTATATACATTGCAGAGTCTACTTCGATGATAACAGCTTGCAATTTCGTCCCAATGGCTCAACGGTAGAGCGTCGGCTGGCCAGTTCGGAGATCCAGGGTTCGATTCCTGGTTGAAGTAGCAAGGCTCTTTACAATGGCACCCGAACAAATCAACCAAGTAGGTTAGTGCAAATATGTTGGCGGTCTGAAGGTGACCCTAGTACGATTAGACAGGTTCAGTGAACACTGGAAGATTGAGATCCGATTTTAAATTGAGTGGATAACAACCACGAAGTATACTAACCTGTGTAAAATAGTAGTAACAGGAGGTTCACCAGGGGTAAAAATAGCAGGACGTGGTCTGGCATACTGTTAGTTGCACGCTAATCTAACATTAGAGGGTTGAGAATGCAGAGTCCACTTCGACGATAAGAGCTTGCAATTTCATTCCAATAGCTCTGTAATGCCAGAAATAAAAAAAATATTAATAAAACGGGGGATAGTGGAAGGATAGTGAGAAACGGGGGATAGTCAAAGCGCGCAGACAAGAAGTCTGCATTTCTAGCCAAAAGCCGGATTAAGGAGAGGATTATGGATCGAGCGGAGACGAGATGTCGGCATACCCAATGAATGGCGGGAGTAAAATTATATATATAGAACCACGGTAAAGAGCGACATACATTCATTCATTCATACATACATACATATACTTATTGATAATGGTGGAGATGAGGGAGGTTTAAAAGCAAGCAGTAGTTTGTTCTCAGTTGGATTTTCTATGAGTGCCTTATACGATGAACTAACTGCCTGTAGGAGAACTTCAAATTTACATCTTGTGATTCAGATATGGAATTATGTGTGGAAATTCTTTCTGCGTTGGACTCGACATGTGTGAAAAGGCCACATCAGGTACATTACACTTATTGACTATGTGATGATATTATAATTAACCTCAATTTACTAATAAATTGTTAAGTTGTCTCACCAAGTGTTCCAACCAATTATTACTAAGTCACCCATTACATCTAGCTAATACCTTCCAATATGTGTCTAAAGAAAAATAATAGTCTTTGTAATGTTAGATATAATGATGTAAATTGATAACGTGTATAGAATAAATTGCAGACTTTTCTATTTACCTTCAGATCTTACTTTGGATTTCTAAAAGAATATTATAATAGATAATTTTCCCGATATGCTGAAATTAGGTGGATATTGCGGGTGCAGCAACAAAAGCAATGTACTTAACCAAACTACTTATGGCTGTAGTCAATAAGTTAAATGCACTAGAGCATTTTAAGATCAAGAGTTTATTAATCAAAAGCATAAAATAATCAAACTAAGTATTAAGCAAAGATATTATCGATACTAAGATAACAGAATCGGCACAAGCTCAACGGCAGAGCGTCGGCTGGCCAGTACGGAGATCTAGGGTTCGATTCCCGTTTGGGGCAGCAAGGCACTTTACAAAATATTTTTTTATTTCTAGCAGCAGTACTTAATACAAATCATTCACTGGTGTACTAATACACAACACCAAAAATACAGGAGAAAAACTATTACAAGAAACATGAACAAGCAACAATAACAACAATAAAACAAAAATAGGAAATATATGGACGGTAGCTAAAAACACAAATTCAAAACAGTCAGACAGTTTGAAGGGCCTGAATCCTCTCCTTTGTACTCCAATATCTTTTGTACATGTCACCAAAGAGCCCTGGACAGTTCATTAAATGATCAGCTTCCATAGCTGCGTTAGCACTTTACAAAATAACTGCATCATAAAAATATACTTTAATCAATTTCAAAACACGAACTTGATTTCATAAATTTGGATCACTTTCATACGATGATCCCCCTCTTCAGCGTAACAGAACTTACAAACTCGAAGTTCTAAAGATGAATGCGTGCAAAGAAAGATATAGAAGGGGGGGGGGGACGAAGGGGATTTAACGTATCCTCGAAACATCTATATGCTGCATTATTTTATTTGTGATAATATACATTGCTCAACTTTTCCTTATCTTTCTAACAAAGTGCATTATTTTACTTATTGATTACATAAACTATACTTGCGAAAAACCTAATTTGATACTAAAAAATACAAAACCATCTGTAGAACCCATAGTTCATATGTTTATCGCTATTAATAATTAAACACTAAATTTTTACCGTCTTAAACTAATACTTTGAGTTCGACTCAAGCTATTAATATAATTAAAATTCAAAATTATATTCATGTTCCTTCCTATTTAAATAATAAAAATATTTTAAATGAATATTCAAAATGGATTCTGTTGTCATGGAAAGCCATGTGATCAATGTACACATAATGCGTATATGAACAAAAAATTGACTAAAAATCCGGTCATAGTTTCAACTTTGAGTTCAAATTAGTCTTATCGCGAGTATAGAGATTTTTAAAATAAAAATAAATTAGAAATACACGCATCGCGGTTCAATGCTTTAGAGGTTCAATACAGAATTTCAATGTAAAACAAAAATAACTTTTTGGAATTTGAAAGATACTCCCATTGCAGATACTAGTATCTACCGGCAGGTTTTGCGCTTATTATGTGCTCGTCAGCGTGTAATACCGATATCTCCAATAGTAACAAGAAACTGTATAAACCACATTAAACACTAAATAAAAATTGTATGCCAGCCACGTAGAATAACTGAATTTGTCAGTTCTCTAGGACATCGTAAAAACTGTAACTAATAGCAACTACCTTGCTGCCACTGTAGATATCGGATATTCCATGCTGACAAACGCATTATAATTTCGAAACCGTTCCATGGATACTGTTGGGACTGCCCATACAGTCTAGTATTGTGATTATGGACACTAATTATGTCTGATAATGTTTCTGTTATTACAAGTATCAGCCATGCAGAAGGGTTCATAATATGCACGAAATAGTTCGATGGATTATGTTATTTGCTATTTACATTTACTCATTTCTACATATTTCTTATCATATATTTTTCATATTATATATTCTGACGGGGAGGAAAGGGAAGAGATAATAATCCCTTTTACCTGGAAATTCACCACAATTTGCAAAAATAATTTTAGAAACAATAACCGCTTTTCCACTTTTGTGTTATCCATTAAATGAAGAGCAAATGATAAAAAGTATATATTTAAATAAACCTTGGAACAACGTGGCATTTACTGTGAATAAACGCTGGAAACAAATTACTTCTTTCCTGAAGAGAAAATCCGAAACGCATATAATTAGCCTCAAATCCAAACAACAATACGCTGGGTACAATAGAAAGGTTTAGATAAAAAAGAGTACTGGAAATGAAAGACATTATCATTCAAACGGCATTTCTTAACTCATAAAAAGAAATAATGAAATAGAATTATTTAAATATAAATCGAAAAATAAAATTGAAAAACATGTCACATTACTAATGGCATCCAGTACATTAATGGCAATAAAAGATAAATAAATTTGAATAAAACCAAAATTATAAATCTCGTTCAATGGATATTTTTACCACATAACTTCAAACTGAGTAAATTTATGTAACCGTAACCATTTTAACACGGTCGTAACCAATTTAACCAGTTTCAGTTGTGAGCAGTGTTTTTACGGTTGTAACCAGTTTAGCTAATTGCAAAAGTAACCAGTTTAACTGGTTTATGTAACCAGTTTTATGTAGCAGTATAGAATTGAGAAATTCACAAACTAGTATTTAACTCTGGCAAAGACGTGGAGACTAGTATTCCTAAATATGTAAGGTGTAACTATTGCAAGATGTTTATTTTGCTATAGGACTCTTAGCTCCGAAAATAGTCGTTCTAATTGAAAATTGTCACAGTAAGATTCTGCCTCATGAACGATATTATAAGTGGGTAAGGTTCCAGCTTGTAGGTCATTAGAGTTGTATGAAGGGTCTGGAAAAATTATTCGATCAAACTCCATTTTCTCTACCTTTAAAAGAAAAACAAAATAATCTAGCTTCGTTATGTATGATATAAGTAACAATCTCTCTCGTGATATATGAAGTAATCCGCCTTCTAGATCATCAGAGGGATTTATAGAGGGTCTGATAATATGTTTAGAAAAAACAAATAAAACTTCTTCTCACCCTGAAGTGAGGAATTACAGGGTTAAATCACCGAATTTATTGTCCACCGTGGAAATGGGAAGAATCGAATTAGTATATATTATATGGCATGGAGGTGCCATTATAGTTAACGATTATTCCTTACTAATAAGTTTTAATTAAGCTAAACCGCTCAACCGCTATTGGATCATTCATTAAGAGGTTTATTAAAAAAGATTGTAGTATTTTCCCGGTTAATAATATGTATGCACATTTCGTATTTTAGTTTTCGTAGTAGGATACATAAATGCTGCGCATTGGCCGCTACAAAGTGAAATTTGTATAAAAATATTAAATGGCTTACGTGATTATTAAGAACAATCGGTTGACTATTATCTATTATTACCGTAAATTAACCCCTACCGGTAAATTCAAGAGTAAAGTCGCTTTATCCTGATGAAGTGGACTCTTTTCGGCTACAGAACTGATTGCTGCATTTACATATTTGTTTTAAACTCTTTAACTAACGAAGTGTTCAATTTAACAGTTAATTTGGACAGCGATTTGATCGAAATTTATTCCCAAAACTTACGCGTATTAACCGTTTTAAAAAATAAATAATTCTTAAATAAAAAATAATTCTTTCTTTAGAATAATTTCTTTTTTCAGGTAACTTTTCCTTATGCTCAAAGAAACTCCTATTTCCTCTGGAACTGTATAAAAATATTACGTTTCTATTTTATATTAAATAATGTGGAATTTTTATCCACAGATATTCTAACAACAATTTAAATTAGCTGTAAAATATAAAAAATAGCGGGTTTGAATTAAAGAATATTCTATACATAAAATCCATTACCTTTCCATAATTGAAATTTCAACCACATCCCTCATTTTACTTTATTAGTTTCTTCAATATAAATAGAAGAGACATTAAAAAAAGGCATTTAATTTAATAAAATAAACCTGCTAACTAGGTATACCATGGATAACTAATAGCATCAAATTACTTCTTTTGAGGAGAAAAAAACTAATACTCGTATAGTTAATCCCAGACATAACAATAGGCAGTGTACAAAAGAAAAGATGACACAAAAAATATATAACTGGAAATAAAAGATGAAAGAACTCTATTTGAGGTTAAACGATATTTTTTGTCAGTAATTACATCAATGCGAAAGATATTTTTACAATAAGTGTGAAAGTATGTATTGAAACATTGAATTAAGATATTTTTTATAAGTTTTATATAAACAGTAAAAATTACTATAAAAGATAAATGAGTTATCAAAAAAGTAAATTTTTAAACATTGGAAGCTTTTCTATTAATCCTAATTTTTAAATATTCAATTTCATTATATAAAATAAACTAAATTTGAACGTTTTGTTTAAGAAGTATTGTTATGCAAAATCTCAAACTGAGTAAATAGATTTCACTTTTTGTTAACGATTGAAAAGAACGATTTGAAAACTTTTGAATCAATAATACTCTCAATCTTTTTTACAATTTCTGTATTAAAAAAATTGAAAAACCAAGTGCTTTTCTTTAGTAAACACAATGCTTTCTTGGTCAGAAATCACCTGGCACGAGATATCCCAGAATCTCAAAAACAAATGTTTTTCTCATAAGAGATCTTTGCGAGATTCAAGGCCCACCTGTGGGCAATCGGTTTACCATCAGCATTTTCTAGCTTTTAGATACATATAAAAGGGACACATTTCGCTATTTTTCGCTGAAAGATTTAATCCACTTCTAGCCAGCTTTGAAATAGAAGTTACTGAATTTAAACAGGACTGCTGTAGTTAAAGAAAACTATAGAAAAATTTTTGGTAGTTAATTGTTAGTTTTGTTAGCTTCCATAAATTGCTTGTATGCCCAAAAATATATGCTGCGTGTTAATTAATATTTGTTGTACATCACATAATATGAATTTCTAATCTCTCTAAGTGGATATTTTTCTTCAGTCGCACAACCTTATTTTTCCCAATTGATGCCCGACTCTAGGTTCAGTTGAATTAATTGACTTGAGGTCACTGCTTGTATTTTATAATCAATAGGAATATACTATTTTTAGCATATTTTCATTTGGCTCATAAAACTTATTATGCCCGACTCTAGGTTCAGTTGACTTAATTGACTTGAGGTCACTGCTTGTATTTTATAATCAATAGGAATATACTATTTTTAGCATATTTTCATTTGGCTCATAAAACTTATTTCCGCCCTCATTGGACATGACACTTTTATACATAATCCTTCTTTACCAATCTCATTATCAAGGTGCAATTCACTATAAATTGTTTTTTTTTCTTTTACCATGCAGACGAAAAGATAAAACATTTCTTCGCGAACCAGGTGTTAAACGCTTCATATGAAAGCGTGCATAGTTAATAAAAATTTAAAGTCCATCCTCCCTCTTGCAATACTGAAGTTCCTGATATCCCTGGATATATGAGATACATGCGCGTTGCTCGTTGTTTAAAATATCTGTACATTCTAATAAAATTATGGTTCTGAAAACGGTTTGGTGCATTGTTTTATTAAATACTGTTACAAATAGTGTTATTTTTACTTTCCCTGCAATACATGGTAATGTATAGGGAAAGTATTGGAATCATGCCTAAAATAGTTACTCGAGTTTTCGACAGATCTACATGTTTCGAGACCTCTAGAATGCGGAAAAACTATTTTTAACGTGACGTCTGTGTGTCTGTCTGTGTGTCTGTCTGTGTGTCTGTGCAATATATGTATCCGCTCTAACTAAAAACCTAATGGACCGACTTTGGTAGGTCAGTCACTTGGGTAAAACCCTGGTGCTGATTAGGTTTTGGTAGGATTCGTAAAAGCTGAACCCGCCTTTTTTTCCGGAATGGTCTATAAAAATTTCATATATCCACTCTAGCTAAAATACTAATTGACCAAATTTCACAAAATTTGGTAGATAAGTTACTTGCAAAATACTCTGGTGCTGATTAAATTTTGGTACGATTTGTAAAAGAACAACCTGCATTTTGCAAAATGGCCCGCAAAAATCGTCAAAATCTAAAGTAAAAAACTACGTATGCTCAAATATATCCATTAAATGCTTGTTTTATACGTAATTTTTAACGAGAAAAGGAACAAGACCAACCCCATTACACTAGTACTAGCCGTTCTCGAGGAATTTTAGTTTCTTCGTTTTTTCTCTATGCCACCTTTGAAAATGAGTCTAGTTACCAAATGAGAACGGAAATTGAATTAAAAGTGAATTAAATTTAATTAAAATAAAGAGAACGTGTATATAAGTCTGCTGGGAAAGATATGTGCTGCCAACATCAGATTTTTTTTACTATAGTATAGATTTGCCACTGTACTGACACTTTGCAAACTTGTCCAAGGACGCTGACAAACAGGCACAGCAGAAAACGCTATAATTGGTCGAACGTTCTGAACTTCTAAACTGACCTTTGTAGAAACTTATTTCTGGAAACGTCATGATGACGTACGTAATACAAATGAAGCACTTTATTAAGCGCGCATTAAAAATTAGCAGTGGAATCAACATAAGGCTGAAAGAGACTCTTTTTGCTTCACAAACTGGTTGATGCATTTAATCAATTGCCTTATGGTGCAAGCAACAAAATACTTTAATTTTCAGGATTACTTTTGTGGCTGATTTAAGTAAATATACAAAAATTTATATAAATCGCTTGATTCGAGATATGCCACGCTTCCTGTGGACTAGTAAAATTTGTGTCTCAAGTGTCTCAAGGTTTCAAAAGTACATATCACAGTTAATTCTATTTCCAGCTAACATAACAATCAATGCTAGTTGTTTAAAATATATGCAAATTCTAATAAAATTATAAATATCGTTCTTTAAACATTTGGTGTATTATTTTTTAAAATATTGTTACAAAAATTGTTCTTTTCTTTTTAACTGTAATATCGATTTGCCACTATACCGACTCTTCCCAAACAAGATTCAGGAAGTTGGCAAAACTGGCAAAGCAGTTACATAATTAGTCGAACTTTCTGATCTGGAACAGCTTTTAAATTGACCTCGGAGGAAACTTCTTACTGGAAACGTCAAGATGACGTAATACGTATGAAGAACGTCATTAAGCTCGCATCAAACTTTAGCAGCGGATTCAACATAAAAGCATGAGTACTGAGACTTCACAATTTTCCGAAAACGACATTGGTACTTTATACATGCAAAATAATATTGACCTTCTTTCCTCCATTTTGCCACAGGACGTTCCTCCCTTTAGTTTTTTCCTTCCTTTGGACCTTGATACAAGGATAAAAAATCTGATGTGGGCAACACATGACTTTCCTTATATAATGTAATGAATTTACAACTTTTACAGTAAAATAAATAGGTTTTTCTTATAGTAGATACTAATATTCTTTCCAAGATATTGAATTTTCGACAATTAGTCGCCATTTCATTGATTTAGCGTCATTTTTATCCATTTGGCGAGATTTTCGTTAATTTGGCAACATTTCAAAAAGTCGCCAAGTTGCCGACATTCCGCCAAATTCGTCGCCAAAATCTCGCCAAGTAAAATGGACAAAGAAATAAGTTATTCTTACAGCAGATAAATGACTATTTGCGTTCAAATACAAAAGTATTACAAAAAGTACCTTTTTTTATGAATGGAACGAGCTAGATCCACGAGAATGATGTCATCCAATTTATCGCATGGTATTACTGAAAAGTGAACATGTCTCTCAAGAGGAAATATTTTTTTTATTTTATATGACTTTCTGATAATTTTTTTGAAAATGTGCAATATCTCGAGAACGGTTCATGTTAGCGTTCTAAAATTTATGTCAATCGTCTCCTAATGAAAAATTACATAAGAAATGTCTATTTGCGTAACTTTAGAAGTGGTTTTGATTTTTTGACTATTTTCAAAATTTCATTCGAAAATTTAGGGGTGTTCTTAACATTCGATTGCGTATAAAAACAATAGGCTTCCAGTGTTTACGGATTGTGATTTTTGTACCAAATTTGGTTCGAATCAGTCCATTCGTTCGTCAGTTATCGTCTCCACAGACTCACTGACACACACACACGCACACACACATAGTTTCACACACACACACACAGACATCACTTCAAAAATATTTGATTCGTGATCAGGGATGCTTGAAACGTGCTCTCCCGTCGAAAACTCGATTTCCAATTTTCGACCCCGTCACAGTACTTTCCTTATACATTATGTATATAAGGAAAGTAACGAGCAATCGAAAATAAAATGAACTGTAGAAGAGAAGTTAGTGGTATTATGGGAAGTTATTGAAGGAGTGGTAATATAGTTAGGTACTGAAGGAGTTGTAATATGGAAAGGTATTGAAGCAGTGGTAATATGGAAACTATTGAAGGAGAGGTTATATGGAAAGATATTGAGGAAGTGGAAATAAGGAAAAATATTGAAGGAGTGGTATTATGGGAAGGTATTGAAAAAGTGGTAATATTTGAAAGTATTAAAAAGTGGTAATATGGTTTGGTACGGAGGAAGTTATAAAATGAGAAGGTATTGATGGAGTGGAAATGGGGAAAGGTATTGAAAGAGTGGTATTATGGGAAGGTATTGAAAAAGTGGTAATATTTGAAGGTACTAAAAAGTGGTAATATGGTTAAGTACTGAGGAAGTTGTAAAATGGGAAGGTATTGAAGGAGTGGAAATAGGGAAAGATATTGAAGGAGTGGTATTATGGGAAGGTATTGAAAAAGTGGTAATATTTGAAGGTACTAAAAAGTGGTAATATGGTTAAGTACTGAGGAAGTTGTAAAATGGGAAGGTATTGAAGGAGTGGAAATAGGGAAAGATATTGAAGGAGTGGTATTATGGGAAGGTATTGAAAAAGTGGTAATATTTGAAGGTACTAAAAAGTTGTAATATTTGAAGGTACTAAAAAGTTGTAATATTTGAAGGTACTAAAAGTGGTAATATGGGTAGGTACTGAGGAAGTTATAAAATGGGAAGGTATTGAAGGAGTGGAAATAGGGAAAGGTATTGAAGGAGTGGTATAATGGGAAGGTATTGTAAAAGTGGTAATATTTGAAAGTACTGAAAAGTTGTAATGTGGTTAGCTACTGAGAAAGTTGTAAAATGCAAAGGTATTGATGAAGTGATAATATGGGAGGGTATTGATGGAGTGATAATATAGGAAGGTATTGATGGAGTGATAATATGGGAAGGTATTGATGGAGTGATAATATAGGAAGGTATTGATGGAGTGATAATATGGGAAGGTATTGATGGAGTGATAATATGAGAAGGTATTGATGGAGTGATAATATGGGAAGGTATTGATGGAATGATAATATGGGAAGGTATTGATGGAATGATAATATGGGAAGGTATTGATGGAATGATAATATAGGAAAGTATTGAAGGAGTGGTTATATGAGAAGGTATTGAAGAAGTGGTAATATGGGAAGGTATTGAAGGAGTGGCAATATGAGAAAATATTGAAGGAGTGATAAGATTGGGAGGTACTGAAAAAATGGTAATATGGTTAAGAACTGAAAGAGTTGTAATATGGGATTGTATTGAAGCAGTGATAATATGGGAATGTATTGAAGCAGTGATAATATGGGAATGTATTGAAGTATTGATATTATGGGAAGGTATTGAAGGAGAGGTAATATGGAAAGCTATTGGAGGAGTGGAAATATCGGAAGGCGTTGAAGGAGTGGTAATATGAGGAGGCAGTAAATGAGTGATAAAGTATTATGTGAACTTATTGAAGGAGTGATAAGGTAGCATGTGAAGGTATTGAAATAGTGATAATAGTGGAGAAAATTTATAACATAGGATGATATGTTTCTTATCAAACCACAATTTAACATAATGGTGGTATTAATTTGAGTAATCACATACTCTTTTACATAAATTTTTGTCTGCAGTGTGCAAAGTATCAAACAGAAAAAAAATAAAGAACTATCGAGAAAATATTAAACTTGTAGAAATATTTAGACTTTTAAAATTTGAATGGTCATATGGGAATATGAAATTTGCATAGAGCATAAAATATGTTTACCTACGAATTCGTTTCAAAGGGATTAAATCAGCTCATTTAATAAAAACCATTTAAGTGTCATTTAAAATTCTATGTTAAAATGGGCTACTACACGTACCCAGTAATGAAAATGTTAGAAATGTGTCATTAGAAAAACTCCGGCATTGACGAAAACAAATTATTTCCTGTTTCCTCGGAGTCATTTACCAACCTGAGGGGTTGTTAGTAGGATCGCCACTAATTGGCGCTAACATGTCAAAAATAGATCTTCTATAACATGCTAGATGACACTAACATGTCAGAAAATATTTACTTTACTTAGAATCATGCTACCATTGCAGACATCAGTGACCAGTTTCGTTCTTTTAACGCTCTGTATAAAAACCCGGTGAACTATGTCAAAAATTTAAATTTTGTCTTTGATCACCAAGACAAGAAATAGTGAAATCGAAAGAAAATTAAAAAAAAAAAACTTTCAGAACATAAAATTTAGAAGAAGAATTTTAGCCAAATGATTTCTTCTTTAACTGTGCCTACATCAAAAAAATAGATATTTACCGTATATTGAGATAATATTTCGAAGCATCAGACAAGGCGATTTTTAAAGTATTAACTGCAGAAACTAAATTTTATTTGATAAAGTTGTACAAAAAAAAAAATGTGCCGAAAAATACATTATTTCTCATGGCATCAATTAATTATAACTAAATTGCTATGAAAAAATTTGTAAATGAAGCAGATTAAGTTTTCTGTTGGAAAAAAATATATTGAATATTTATCTTAATGAGTATTGTTATGCAAAAACTGCACCCGAATAAATTAATTTTCCTTTCTACTGACAGTAAATAATTAACGAATTAAAGAAGTTTTCATTTTAAAAAGAAATGATTTCCAAACATTTGGAATCAAATGATTAGTTTTTGTAAAATAAAATTTGTAGTTTGGAGGGCCTGGGATACAGTTTTAAAAAATTAATTACGGAATAGTTTAGCACGTTTTCGCAAGGATATTTAATTTTATGTATTTATCTTAAACAGGGCGTTTCATAAAGATTACATTCTAGTTCATAATCACGGAATTCGTCAACAGAAAGTCGTCCTAAAGTTAGAATTGCACTCTAAAACAACATCCATAAATCAGTTCCACGTTTATTATGCACTTGTCAGCATGGAATTGCCAATACTTGCAATGACAGCAAGTAAACATGCTATATGTCACAATTGTATCCAGCTATAGAGACTGGCACATTTAGTTGTATCACACAATGGGTTTCAAATATTTTTACTTTCCTTATATGCATCTAATGTATAAGGAAAGCATTGTAACGGGGTTGAGAATTCGAATTCGAGTTTTCGACGGGAGAGCACGTTTCAAGCATCCCTGAACACGAATCAGACGTTTTTGAGGTGATGTCTGTGTGTGTGTGTGTGTGTGAGAGAGAGAGAGAGAGAGTCTGTGGAGACGATAACTGACGAACGAATGGACAGATTCAAACGAAATTTGATGCAAAAATCACAATCCGTGAATACTGGAAATCTATTGTTTTTAAATACAATCGAATACTCAGAACCACCCTAAATTTTCGAGTGAAATTTTGAAAAAATCATAAAAAAATTAAAATATTTAATAAAGTTACGCAAATAAACATTTCTTATGTAATTTTTCCTTAGAAAACAACTAACATAAACTTTAGAACGCTAGCACGAACCGTTCTCGAGATATTGAACATTCTTCAAAAAAATTTATCAAAATATTCGATAAATAAAAAAGAAAATATTAACTGTTGAGAGACATGTTCACTTTTCATATGTAATACCATACGATAAATTGGGTGACATCATTCTAGTGGATCTAGCTCGTTCTATTCGTGAGAAAAGATACTTTGAGTATTACTTTTGTACTTGAACGCCAAAAATCATTTATCTGCTATAAGAATAACTCCGTCCATAACGCTTGGTGATTTCAGCACGAATTTGGTCGGAATGTCGCCAAGTTGGCGTCTTTTTTAAATGTTGCCAAATTAATGAAAATCTTGCCAAATAGATAAAAATTACGCCAAATCAATGAAAATGGCGACTAATTGACGAAAATTTAATATCTTGGAAAGAATATAAGTATCTACTATAAGAATAACATCTTTGTTTTAACTGTAAACGTTGTAAATTCATTACATTATATAGGGAAAGTCATGTGCTGCCCACATCAGATTTTTTATATGAGATGCAGCTCACGTTTCATTGAACCTCAATGAAAACATATTTATTGGTCGCTATGGAAGTTCACAAAATGGAGACACATGGAACGTTTTCTTTCAGCTATTCCATACTGGCAAGCTCATAATAGATGCGAAATCTGTCCGTAGATGCTATTATTTACAATTGAAGCATGGTTTTGACTTTGCAAACTTCCAATTGGACGGGAAACGTGAGTATAAACTAGGTCGTTGCAAACTCGTGATGAATTTGTTGGTTTCCATTACATTTTTCAAAATGCCAAGCTGTCTGATATTGCACGTATTATCTGGTCCTTGTTGACGAATGCATATTAAGAGTAAAACCAATCAATGGATGCTGTTATCAGTAATGAAATTTGATCCATTTTATTTGATGTTTGTCGTCAGAGGTTGCACTTCCATTTGAATATAGATCTCCAGTGTTATATTGTTATCACTGAAATGTTATCATACCAGTACATGCCCCGAAAGTTGTATAAAATAGAAAATCTAAGCTTTTATAGGGTTTCTTTAGCGAAGAAGGTATATGAGGGAATCAGACCCATAATTAGAAACATTAGAAACAATTAGAAACATAATTGTTTCTGACACTAATTAGTTGAAAGAGGTCTATCGATCTCAAAGTTGTATCGATTAATAGTTAAAAACACATAATTTCTTATGAGAAACAGAGTTTTAATATGCAGTTTCCAGCATTAGTATTTTTAATCAAGTTTTCAAAGGGCATGCATTAAAAGTATTTATGTGAGACAAAAATAATATTCACGTTATTCCATTGAAATTTATTCCATCATTTTATTCTAATAATAAATTTGAATATGCCGTGCAATATATGGTGATGCATACGGAAAATATTGGAATGGTATTAAAATATTTGAATTCCAATTTACCGATGGATGCACACGTTATGGATGCTAGAATGCAAATCACGTACCTTAAGCGTGCCGTGTAAGTAACTCTGTGTGTGTGTGTGTCTCTGTGAAATGTATCTTCTTACTTCATTTGAACTATATCAGACACGATTTTAGCAATTTAGTAGTTAAGTCTATCATGATTTTCCCTGCTACTGAACAATATTAGGTATGACTGGGAAAAATAGTGTATTTTCAAACATGGACGTCGAAAATAAACAATATCTAAAATAAAAGACTGAATATGTTGATAGAAATTATTATGTTGCACATGAAAAATTTGAATTGTTTGACAACAAAATGCATAATATATCTGCTATGTTAAATCATCCTGGAAATCCATTTATCTCAGAACAATTTGCCAAACAGTTACTGTTGGCGCCATCATCCATTAATTACTGCAATTTAAAAATAAAAATTGAGTTTATTTACCATATTTCAAGGATGGTACATCATTTTAGATAACATTTTATTTATCTTGTCAATGTTTAAAGTAAGAAATATTTAAAAAAACATGTGCCGCTACTCGATACTTTCCTATAAGACCTCAACTAATGCGGAGAAATTTTGGCAAATAGCGAGAACATTAACCTTCCATTATAGGGGCCAACGGCCCTACCGTGCTGAAAACACCGGTTCTCGTTAGATCACCGAAGTCAAGCAGCATCGGACGCGGTTAGTACTTGGGTGGGTGACCACCTTGGAACACCGCGTGCTGTTGGCACATTTCGGACGCGGGAGCCCGGTGGTTTGCGCGCTGGATTTGCACGCTGCCATAACTACCGCCGTGTTCATGCGGAGTACGATCACGTTAAACATGTGGGTCCGTACGTCCTTCCGAGACGTTGGTGATAGGGGAAGGAAGGTACGGTCCCTGTGGATGCCTCCCTCACTGGGTTCCGGTTTAAATTGGGTGGCTCTTCCCGGCCGTCCAAACAGTTACCTTACACCTTTCTGGTAGGTCGGACGATCTGGGTCTCAACAACAACCATATTTCAAGGCTGGTACATCATTTTAGATAACATTTCATTTATCTTGTCAATGTTTAATAGAAATATTTAATACAACATGTGCCTATAGCTAGAAATATTTAAACAAACATGTGCCATTACTCGATACTTTCCTATAAGACCTTTTCTAATCCGACGAAATTTTGGATTGCAAATAGCGAAAACATTCACCTTCCAATATAGACGATATAGCCAATATAAACTCGCATCACAAGAGTTTATTCAACAGTACGTGTACATAGCTTGAATTATAAATCTATGTTCTAATCTATGGCGTATTATGTTCAAATCATATGAATTTAATATCTAAAAACACTACATTTGAATAGATACTTATTGAAAGTTTCACAGAATATAAAAGATAATCCCCCTTCCCCAAAGATATAACCACTTTTAAAAATCGATAATTCCTTTTTTCCTTTCTTTTTAATTTTCAATTTGTACGGGACATCTCCAAAATCCATCATTTTCATCATTTGTCTTTCATCTCTCTGATCTTGACGCAGTCAATTGTGGGTCATGGGGCGCTTGGCTTTACAGAGATGAAAGAATATAATATATAAACAGTTACGCCTCATTTAATTTTCATTTCCACTTTGGAAGCCATTATTGTAACATAGAAATCTAAATTACTTTCTAAAACTAATTTTTTTTACATTTTATAGAATATACATTTCATTAATTTCTGTTTAAATCAAATTCCATAAATCAGTATTTTATACAAAGATTCAAAACTTTAACCTCCAGCTTATTATTTCTAAAATATCCTATTGGCAGCACCTTTAATTCCCATTGGTTGTTTTCATTAAGTAACATGATTTTAATATTCTTTGAATTTTCTAAATATTTTTAAGAGGGATTCTTATCGAAATTCTATGAAAGTTACTGTTGAATAATGTCATCACTATATTAAGACGTTGCACCTAAGGACACCCTGGCAAGGGGAATCTACGAAAAATGTGGTTTTATGCTTTCACGGAAATTAATGCCCAAAAGTACACAAAAGAATTATTTTAAACTCTTTTTACCTAATTATGATCAAGATATGTCTCTTGAGAAAATAATAAGTAAAATAATTTCATTACTATATGTACTTTTTGTATTATCATAGGTTTTATGAAAGGATTTTTTTTTTATGAAAAATTTCGTACCGGCACATTTTGCAAAAAATCTTGCCACCACAATGTCATGAAACTATCAGAATATACTAATTTATGTTTAATGTCACTATTATACCTACAATTTGTATAAAAAGAGTGATCATTTTTAAATTATCCAAAACATTACATTGTACTATCGAAATTCTCAAAATTTCGTTAGTTAAAATCAGCATAAATTATAATTTTTTGACAACATGAATATATATATAGGTACAGAACGTAGTATACTATGCGCTAATAATGCATATAAAATTTCATATCTGTATCTCTCATAGTTTTTTTAGTAATTGTAATAATTGCACCCGAAGCTCAAAAAACTACATTTTGAGAAAATCGCGTTTAAAAAGTGGGTGTGGCTAACAAAAGAAGCAGAGTGAGCTCTGTTTAAATGCAGGTTTTGCTATTTCTGATCATGGTAAATAATTAAAACTATATATCATTGTGTTCAGAATGAAGTATGATATAAAATGGCAGTAAAATTGAAAAATCGACTTTTTGAGGATTGTCCTTGCCAGGGTGTCCTTAAAGAAAGTTCTCAACTCAACTGTTCATCATCTTTTCCACTTCACTATCAGTAGACATTGGTTATGCGATCATTGATTGCTTCTTGTGGGGAGACGATAATGCGGATGGATGCAGACCACAAAACAAATTAAAGTTAGCAAAGATTTAAAACTTTTTCTGGTAGAAGTATTTACTTCAAACCCACCAACATTGAAAGGCATAATTTTAGTTCCGTTGACTGCTGACAAAATTCTAACAGCTGAAGAGTACAGTGAAGTGACTTCTACCCTATATCAGGGATCGCAAACATAAAGGAAGTCTCATATCACTTGTATCGTGATAAGGAGTGACATTGATTACAAAATCCTAGTATTTGAAGGGAAAGAATAAACTATTTGAAGAGATAACCTTCTGAGCACTTTCTTATTTCTACGGTATTGCTTGAAATAATACCTTATACTTCCTGTCCTTGCTGTTCAAACTATTGCAATATTGATATATTATAACACAACTTACGACTTTTCATTGATGTTACTAAAAGATCTGAGGAGGGAATTTAACTTATCTGAGGAAGGAACTTGTTAACTTATCAATATTTATGAACTTATAATTTGCCAATACTTATAAACTTATAACTTGTCAATACTTATTGCTTATTAAATTAACAATATCTGCTAACTTATTAAAATGTTGGGGGCACAGAGTAACTTTAAACCTAAAGTTCACCCCAATTATGTTGCTTTGAAAGAATGTATTATCTACTAAAAAAAGATATGTCGACAAAAAACACACACACACATAACAAATCATACCACATATAGACCTCTTGTAAAACATTTCAGAAAGAAAATCACGTATTATTAACCCCAAAGTTTAAAAAGAACAATAAGAGCATCACAAAAGAAGTAATTGGAACAAGAGAGGACCTGGATACAATAGAACCCGGAATTTTCTCTTTAAGCTACGGAAACTTCGTCTCTGATAACAATCATTTGTAAGTAAAAACTTTATAAACTTTTTAGTTTAATTCCATGGACATGTAAAAGAAAGATTTTTATTTTTATTTAATATATTAAAGTAATTAAACTTGAAATAATTTTTAAAATTTTGCCGTTTATGAAAAACTATATTGTTTTGTAAAGACGCATGTTATTTTTCCGTATTTAATGTACTAAAAATAGTTTTTTTTTTTTTTTTTTTTTTGCACAAAGTGAGAAATATGTATTTCAACAAAATGGGACCTTTATTTTATTTAATAGTGTTATGTATAAATGTTAAGATTCGAAAAAAATATTTTACTTCTATATTAGCAGCAAATGTTCCATAATTAAAATAAAAATGTTTGCAGAAATTTATTAAATGATTATTAAGAAAAAATCTTCAATGCACTCAACTTGTTTGAAATTGCTTCAACTTCAAAAGTTATGCATTTATCTACTGTTATCTAATCATTTATCTACTGTATCCATAAACTATAAAATGCTTCTTTTCTGCAGAATTATGAAAGAAAATTAAGATGTGAAAACTCTATATTTCAAGCGCTTGCATTAGTTGATAAGTGCTATACATTACAATCTTGCAAAATGTAATACAGGATTTCGGAAAAAAAGGTAACAGTGGAAGATTTTTTGAGCCGTTGATTGTAGATACATAGCTCCAATTGCAAAAATGCTTTAAATAAGGTAAGAAATTATAGTAAATTAAATGATGCGCAATATTTTCGTAAATAAAATATTAACATTTTACACAGCCTCTCTAGAGAAAAAAAATTCAAATTACAAAAATGTTGTCAATACTTCATGTAGTCAAATAAAAAATATTGGATTTCAAAATATGAAATTTAGGATGAAATAAATCGTCAAATTTAATGATTTACAACCACTTCCTCATGACTTTTCGATACTCTTGCAATCGCCAAAATTTATGAATCCAGGGGCCTTTCATAAATTGAATTGATTCATAGATACCACATAGAGTTTTAAATGGATTTTTTTAAGGTTTGTCTTTGAAATTATTAGAGACAGACAGACGATAATGATTAAAAGCCATTTT
>OX578147.1:11673246-11795746 GCA_951213105.1 Amaurobius ferox
GAAAACTCGAATTCGAATTTTGGTCCCCATCACAATATTTTCCTTATACATTATGTATATAAGGAAAGTAATATGTGTTACTCGCCTTATATTTTCCAAATATACCGAATTATATTCCATAGCGTATATTCTACTTGTATAATGATCATTATCAGAATGAAGAAAAATATAGATTTTTCATATTTCGTACCCAACTAATTCTTTAAAATATTTTTCGTAAGAATTATCTGACAGTTTCTTTGTTTCAAGTTGGCAACATCTTAGAAACGTCGATAGATGCTTTAGGCTTTTCTTTGTTAATATAAACATTTATGATACTATTGACATACATAGAGTAGATCAAATTATCAATCCCTCCATTTATTATTAACTACTACAGTTGTTCCATAAACTATCATTGCTTTTTATAAACAAGAAAGATCAATCATGCTTAAAGCATTGATTATGAAACACTTTCCAACTTCAATGCAATTTTATTTAAAAAAGTCGAAAATGCAATACATTCCTCGGTAATATTTTAAAACTTATCACGATACTACATTGATTTATTATATTTGAAAACTTAAACCTTCATTGAAAAAAATGAACTTCATTCAAAAGACGGCATTGAAATATAAATTGCGTGGTTTAAATATCTCTAAAATGCAATACATTCCACGGTAATATTTTTAAATCTATCATAATACTACGATAATTTATTATATTTGAAAACTTCATCGAAAACAACTGAAATAAATTCAAATGACGTCATAGAAAAAATAACACGCCTGGATCTCTATAAAAGCAGCATTTCATTCATAACTTTCTCCATTTCATTCATCACAATACTGTAATAATTTATTTTATTTAAAAATTAAGACCATGGAGCTACAATTCATAAACTTTATGCTTAAAACTTCATCGAAAAATATCGTCCTTCTGTTTATAAAATCAATTAATATTTCATTCATATCAGCCATGCAGACTCCATGGACTGAATTATTTTGTGTTAAAGAAATACAGTAATTCTAATACAACTCATTCTACATATTTTGCTGTTTACATTTTACATAGGTGAAAAATAGGCTTAATTGTAGAAATAATCAAATTTGAATGAGAATTTAAACTCAAATATATTGTCATTGTGTTGTTTTAGTATGTAGATGCACAGAATTTAAGCAGAAATAAAGTAGTTTTAGGATGGATACAACACTCAATATGAATTAAAAAGAACTTTAAAAAATCACGAATTTGAAACAAGATGGATGCCATATCTCATTTTGAAGTGGGTCATGTGATCGTTTCATATCATGGTCACGTGATTGTTTCATATAAGATGTGTAATTGTTATTTTAATTTTTATTTAAAAAACTACTGAATATATTTAGCTGAATTTTTTTTTATATATTTTATGGAACAATTTGACTATTACCTAAAATTTTCGACGCAATTTGTGAATTTTAAATCCGCTTAAAAAATGTTAGAAAAATTAGGTCCCATAGGGCTCAATGTATTTCATTTTTTCAACCCGGGTTCAATCCAAAACTAATTGTGTGATATTATTCATTTATATTCCCATAGGTCCTACAGACCGTCTGAACAACATACTAAAATTTCATTTTGATTAAGTCATTTTTACGGCAGTTATCGTGCTAACGGACAGACAGACAGACAGACAGACAGACAGACAGAATGAACAAAGTCATAAACACTTTTCAACTTTGTTGTAAAGTGTTAAAAATGATGCTGTGGAAATCTTAAAACACGAATGATTTGTGTTCTAATTGGGAATAAATAAAATTATTTTATCGGAATTTCTATTTTTGAAGTTTAATTTATTAACACATTTTCAGCACTAAGAAAATTTCCGCCTGAAATATTATAAAACTATAGGCACTATGTTTCAGGAAAAAATTGGAGGATTTAAATTGGATGAGGTATGAGTATTTTTAATTGTAAGACACATGACTTTTAACAGAGATAACGGTAGGGATAGTTTCTCAATTTTTCGAAGCGAATAATTTATATCCTTAAAATTTATAATCCTTTCCACCTGTTTCTAATGTTGTTTACATAAATAATGATATTCAGTTTAATATGATACAGTTGCGCGTTAAATAGATATATCAAAACATAAAATAATTTCGAAGTAAAATGTAAAAATACAAAAAAAAAAAAGATCAATCATGCATAAAGCATTGATTATGAAACACTTTCCAACTTCAATGCAATTTTATTTAAACATCTCTAAAATGCGATACATTCCTCGGTTATATTTAAAAAATTATCATAATATTACAATAATTTATTACATTTGAAAAGTTCATCGAAATCAAATTAAATTTATTCAAATGACGTCATCGAAATATAGCACGTCTAGTTCTCTCTGGAAAAGCAGCATTTCATTCATTAATGTTTTTCCATTCTTTTCATTCATCGCAATACTCTTAATAATTTATTTTGTTTAAAAACTTAAAAAACCATTGAGGTACAAGTAATTTAACTCTATGCTTAAAACTTCATCGAAATGATCGCCTGGTTCTCTGAGTAAAATCAATGAATGTTTTATTCATATCAGCTATATTGTAGATTTCATGAGCTAAATAATTTTGCGTTAAAGAAATGCAGCAATTTTTATACAACTCATTTTGCTGTTTACATTCTCCATAAGTGAAAATTAGGTTTCATTGTAGAAATAATCAAAGTTTTAAGATCATTTAAACTCAAATATATTGTAATTGCTTTGTAAATTATTTCTTGTGCTGTAAATTGATCTTACATAAATAAGGAGAATATCTATCGTGCTTGCCTATCTATCTGTGAGTGCGCGCCATAGGAGGAAATCTAAGGAACATACCACTACGAAAATTGGTGCAAGAATACTTTCGGACATCGAAAGCAACCGATTTTGTGAGATCGCACTTTTCATAACCTGAATAGTGTGTGAGTTTGCCAGAGAAAATAAGCTGGAATAAATGGACCGGGATTAAAAGTAACAAGAAAGATCAATCTTGCATAAAGCATTGATTATGAAACACTTTCCAATTTCAATGCAATTTTATTTAAACATCTCTAAAATGCGATACATTCCTCGGTACTATTTAAAAACTTATCACAATACTACATTAATTTATTATATTTGAAAACTTAAAACTTCATAAAAAAATGAACATTCAAATGATGGCATTGAAATATAAATTACCTGGTTTAAACATCTCTAAAATGCGATACATTCCTCGGTAATATTTTTTAAATTATCATAATACTACAATAATTTATTATATTTAAAAACTTCATCGAAAACAGATGAAATTTATTCAAATGACGCCATCGAAATATAACACGCCTGGCTCTCTCTATAAAAGCAGCATTTCATTCATAACCATTTATCCATTCATTTGATTCATCACAACACTATAATAATTAATTTTATTTAAAACTTAAATTCATGGAGGTACAAGTAATGTAACTCAAAACTTCATCAAAAAATCGGTTGCTTCTTTGTAAAATCAATGATTGTTCATGCATATCAGCTATATTACAGATTTCATGGGCTAAATAATTTTGCGTTAAAGAAATGCAGCAATTCTTATATAACTCATTTTACATATTTTGGTATTTACATCCTCCATAAGTGAAAAGTAGGCTTCGTTGTAGAAATAATTAAAGTTGGATGATCATTTAAACTCAACTATATTGTAATTGCGTTATTTCAGGATGTAGATGTACAGAATTTAATCTAAAATAAATCTGTTTTAGGACGGCTACAACACTCAATATGAATTAAAAAGAACTTTTAAAATCACGATTTTGAGACAAGATGGATGCCACATTTTATTTTGAAGTGGGTCACGTGATATCTTCATACAATGGTCACGTGATCGCTTCATATAAAAGGTGTAATGATTATTTCAATTTTTATTTGAAAAACTACAGAATATATTTTCCTGAATTTTTTTTTATATATATTAAGGGATAATTTGAATATTTCCTAAAACTTTCAAAGCTAATTGCTAATTTTAAATCCGCTTAAACAATGCTTGAAAAATTTTGTCCCATAGGCTTCAATGTACTTCATTTTTTCAACCCGGGTTCATTCCAAAACTAATTGGGTGATATTATTCATTTATCCCATAGGTCCCATACACCATCTGAACAACATATTAAAATGCCATTTTGATAAAGTCATTTTTACAGCAGTTATCGTGGTAACAGACAGACAGGCAGACAGAATGAACAAAGTCATAAACACTTTTCAACTTTGTTGTAAAGTGTTAAAAACGATTATTTCTAAAACGGCTGTTCAAACGTTCGTCTGCTTTGATATTCCTATTTTATCCGCGTAGCATTTCACTGCGATGTATTACTTTTCTTACATTACCTGGTAATACATAGAGAAAGTATTGGAATCGTGTCGAAATTTGGAACACGAGTTTTGGCGTGTCTACACGTTTCGAAACCTTTAGAACACGAAAGTACCATTTTTTGCTTGAAGTCTGATTATGTGTATGTATGTTTGTGTGTTTGTACAATGTATGTATTAACTCCATATCCGTTTAAATACTATTTCACGAAATTTCGTAATATTTGGTGGATATTTAACAATATTCGGTACATTTGTGAGTTGTCCTGATGCTGATTAGATTTTGGTAATATTTGAAAAAATGTATCCAGCCCTGTTTTCTTGCAAACATGCACTCAAATATCGTCAAAATTCTAAAATCAAATACTTCTTTTTCTCAATGTATCAATTAAATGCTAGTTGTGAACGTAATTTTTGACGACAAAAATAATAAGGCCAACCCCGTTAATCTAAGACAAACCGTTATTCAGATAGTTTATTCTTCGTATTTTTTCAATGTCGCCTTTGAACGTACGTCCCCAAATAAAAATGAAAATTTAAGTAAAACTGCAAATTCAGTGGCATTTTAAATAATTATCAGTGTAATTGATTTTAAGTTAATCTCAATTTATAGAATTATGAAAAAACTAAAGCGAAAATGACTTTGAGTCTGCATGGGAAGTCATGTTCTGCCCATAGCAGATTATTTTATATTCTTTCTGCTCATAGTCATGTTCCGTATGTATTTCCCATTTTGTAAAATACTAAAAACGCATTAAATCGTAGCTTGAGACAAAATACGTTACAAAAATCATTTGGAACTTGTTTGTATATCAAATTTACTGTTGACTTCCATATTAAAGCCAGTTTCATTGCTACATCATATTATGTGGTTATGAAACGTTTGCTATGTATAAATGTATGTTCTCACTAATCCTATATATATCTCCCATATATTCCACACTGCATTAATTCAAGTCTTATAACACCGAATAACATATGAAATTCAATTATGTACGATTTGCTGTTATAAAATAATTTCCATTCAAATTTATTACCGGGTGTCCCATAAATTAGTAAATATTTTAAAAAGTCATAAAAATTGAAAGAATTGGTATATTTGAATGAAATTTACGACAAATATATTCTCACGAAGGGGGATTTTGTTTTGTGGCCCTCTTGCTCACCGGATTTGACACCAGTTGCTTTTTGGCTAAGGGGTTATGTTATGGGTAAACATCAGTAAATGTTTTGCCTTATCTGCACTTTGTTAACTTTCGTAAAACACCTTTTTCGCCGAAATTCTGCTCAAATAGTTGCGAAATTATTTTCTGAAAGATAAAATGCAATGCTTAGATTATATTAAAACTAAATTTAGTACTCAATAGAATATTGAATATATTTTTTATTTTAATCCAAATATTTTTGGTACTGCCGTCTGTTGTCGTAATTTAATTCATATCGACTATTTTTATTTCTTAATGAACATTTTTAAATGTCTATTCCTCCTAATATGCTATTAAATACAAATTCAAATCATTCATAATAATTCCACAATCACGGAAATGTAATTGAAGTTGCACTTGAAGACAAAGGAACTTGAAGACGAAGCTGCAGTCCTCAGTGATGTACATTCAGATCCTCTTATCAAATTAGAATGAGAAATGGCCTTTCCGTGATTGTGGCATTATTATATATGATCTGTTGTTGTATTTAATACTGTATTTGAAGGAATAGATATTTAAAAATGTTTATTGAAAAATAAAAATAGTCGGTATGAATTAAATTACGACAACAGATGACAGCACCAAAAATTTTTTGGATTAAAATAAAAAATATATTTTATATTTTATTGAGTATTAAATTTAGTTTTAATGTAATCTAAGCATTCCATTTTATCTTCCAGAAAACATGTTGCAACTGTTTAAGCAGAATTTCGGCAAAAAAGGTGTTCTGCGAAAGTTAACAAAGTGCGGATAGGGCAGAAGATTTATTGGCGCTCACCCTTAAGTCGGGAAGTGTACCGCAGTAGCTTGTTCTCTTTAGTGCAGTTAAAGGACGCTTATCGCCACGAAATCTCCGACATCCATCCGAATATGCTACATGCTTCGGTTAATGGTGCTCTCACACGCTTGCAAAGTGTCATTTCTCGTGCTGGCGGACACATAGAGGAATTACCGCTGTGATATACTAGTAAACCTTTGCCTGAATGCGGATAACAGTAGTTTTTGGAAGAATTTTGTGATGTAAATGATTGCAGCTTCTTCTATCAAGGAAATCTTGAACTAAATTGATTTTCTCTATCAAAAAAAGCCATTTTCGTGAAAATATGTCGCATTCAAATATACCAATTCCTTCAATTCTCATGAATTTTTAAAGTACTTACGAATTTACGGGATACTTTGTATATTACTGCCTTTTAAAACTACAAAGTCGCAAATTATTCAAAAAATTGAAATATCTCTGGAACTATTTATTCCAATGCAGTGGCGTAATTAAATTAATTTAATAATAAAATATTACTTCTAAAACGAGTCTTTAACAAATACATCTGCGAAAAAGTGCACATTAGTCTTTCATTTTACATTTTGCGGATTTTTATGGGGTCATTTTGAAAAAAAAAAAAACAAGAAAGATCAATCATGCATAAAGCATTGATTATGAAAGACTTTCCAACTTCAATGCAATTTTATTTAAACATCTCTAAAATACGATACATTCCTCGTTAATATTTTTAAAATTACCACAATACTTCATTAATTTATTATATTTGAAAACTTAAAACTTCACCGAAAAAAAAAGAACTTCATTCAAATGACGACATTGAAAATATAAATTGCCTGGTTTAAACATCTCTAAAATGCGATACATTCATTCCTCCCTAATATTTTTAAAATTATAATACTACAATAATGTATTATATTTGAAAACTTCATCGAAAACATTTGAAACTTATTTAAATGACGGCATCGACATATAACACGCCTGGCTCCATAAAAGCAGCATTTCATTCATAAACTATTTTCCGTTCATTTCATTCATTACAATACTATAATAATTTATTTTATTTAAAAACTCAAGACTATGGAGGTACAAGTAATTAAACTATATGCTCAAAACTTCATCGAAAAAATCGTGTAAAATAAATGAATATTTCATTCATATCAGCTATATTGCAGACTCCATGAACTAAACAATTTTGCGTTAAAGAAATGCAGCAATTCTTGTACAACGCATTCTACATCTTATCTTTTGGTATTTACATTTTCCATAAGTTAAAATTAGGCTTCGTTGTAGAAATAATCAAAGTTGGATGATCATTTAAACTCAATTATATTGTACTTGCGTTGTTTCAGTATGCAGATGCACAGAATTTATGCAAAAATAAAGCAGTTTTAGGACGGATACAACACTAAACATGAATTAAAAAGAACTTTAAAAATCACGATTTTGATACAAGGTGGATGCCGTATTTTATTTTGAAGTGGGTCACGTGATCTCTTCATATAATGGTCATGTGATCTCTTCATATAAAATGTGTAACTATTATTTTAATGTTTATTTATAAAACTACTGAATATATTTTGCTGAATTTTTTTATATATTTCATGCGATAATTTGTATATTTCCTAAAACTTTCGAAGCAATTTGTGAATTTTAAATCCGCTTAAAAAATGTTTGAAAAATTAGGTCCCATAGGGTTCAATGTATTTTATTTTTTCAACCCGCGTTCAATCCAAAACTTATTGGGTGACATTATTCATTTATATTCCATTGGTCCCACAGAGCGTCTGAACAACATACTAAAATTTCATTTTGATTAATTTATTCTTACGGCTGTTATCGTGCTAACGAACAGACAGACAGAGAGACAGAATGAAGAAAGTCATAAACATTTTTCAACTCTGTTGTAAAGTGTTAGAAACAGCCCGCTCTACTCTTCCCTATCGTACCAAAATTTGATCAGAACTGGAATAATACATATAATTTTTCTGCTAAATTTGCGGAAAGTTGTTGGGAATAGTCTTTGAGCTAGAATGTATACATACATTGCGCATACAGACACACAAATGTCACGTTAACGAAAGTGGATTCGTGTTTAAAATGCTAAATATTTATAAATCCGTCAAAACACGAGTTTAAAGTTTTAATACCATTCTATACTTTACATTATCATTAATTGTGGGGAAATTAAAAGAAACCCTAATAATGAAAGAAACAAACAAATTATAATATTCAAAGCTCTGCGTTGTTGTATTGAATAAACATATTTTTCGCCGCAGATAAGGCAGGTAAGTATTACAAAACAGTTTTTTATGCAAAATGAAAAGTAATATTTTTTTTATACCAAAGGGAAATTGAGGATTTCGTTGAATTTCTTTTTTTATGCAAAAATGCTGAGCTAGTTAAACTTTGTTTTTTTGCTAGCTCCAAGTATTTGAGTAACAGAATGCAAATATTTAGTCATTAACAACAGTATTAATCATGCATAAAGCATTGATTACGAAACACGTTCCAACTGAAATGTAATTTAATTTAAAGGTCTCTGAAATGAGATATATTCAACGGGGATATTTTTACTTTCCCTGCAATACTTGGTAATGTATAGAGAAAGTATTGGAATTATTTCGAAAATCGCAACTCATGTTTTCAACGAATTTACACGTTTTGAGACCTCTAGAATACGAAAAATTATTTTCAGCGTGAGGTCTATGTGTGTGTCTGTCAGTCAGTCTATCAGTCTGTCTGTCTGTGCAATATATGTATCAACTTTAACTCAAAAACTAATGTACCAAATGCCGTAAAATTTGGTAGGTAAGTTGTGTGTGACCCTGGTGCTGTCTGTCTTTGTGTATGTGCAATGTGTGTATCCATTCTAACTTAAAAACTAATGGACCGAATTTCATAAAATTTGGTAGGTAAGTTCTTTGTGGGCGAGCCTAGTGCTGATTAGATTTTGATACAATTTGAGATAAAAAAATCTGATATGGGCAGCACATGACTTTCTCTGCAGACTTATATTAACGCTCTCTTTATTTTAATTAAATGTATTTCACTTTTAATTCAATTTTCGTTCTCATTCGGTAACCGGGCTTATTTTCAAAGGTGGCGTAGGGAAAGTACGAAAAACTAAAATATCTCGAAAACGGCTAGTCCTAGTGTAATGGGGTTGGTCTAATTCTTTTCGTCGTTAAAAATTACGTATTAAACGAGCATTTAATGGATATATTTGAGTATACCTAGTTCTTTAGTTTAGATTTTGACGATTTTTGCGGGCCATTTTGCAAAAAAAGACAGGTTATTTTTTTCCGAATCGTATTAAAATCTAATCAGCACCAGAGTGACCCACAAGTGACTTATCTACCGAATTTTGTGAAATTCGGTCTAGTAGTTTTTCAGTTAGAGTGGATACAAACTTTTGCGGGCCATTTCGCAAAAAAAGGCAGGTTCTTTAATTCCAAATCGTACCTAAAACTAATCAGCACCAGACTCGCCCATAAGTGACTTGTCTACCAAATTTTGTGAAATTCGGTCCATTAGTTTTTTAGTTAGAGTGGATACAAAATCTGCACAGACAGACAGACACACAGACACACACACACAGACGTCACGCTAAAAATAGTTTTTTCGTATTCTAGAGGTCTCGAAACGTGCAGATCCGTCGAAAACTCGAGTTGCGATTTTCGACATGATTCCAATACTTTCCCTATACATTAACATGTATTGCAGGGAAAGTAATAAGCTGCTGTTTTAGCGAAAATTGCCTGTATCGGCTTAAACTGAAAATCTGAGAAAACGAATTTGAGTCTTCAGGATAATCATGTGCTGGCCACATCAGTTTTTTTTTTACTTAGAAACTTAAAATTGCAATGCTATAAAATCTACTTCTCTATGTAAAATCAATAAATATTTCGTTCATATCACTTACATTCCAGACTCCAGAGCTAAATAATTGAGTGGAAAATTTATCAATTCGTATACAACTTGAGGGGCCAGAATATGTCCTCACATGAGGCATTTTTATTGCAATATTTATGGTGCCTAGAACGGCTAACAAAGGTTTTAGTCTAGCTAGCGCCGGAATTTACAACACCGTGAACTTTTAGGTCAAATACTATAAATTTGGGTGTCCCAGGCCAAAGGGGCTGAGAGGGGTCTTGATACATGTCAAGTGATGCCGTTGGGTTCAGAAGAACCAATGAGCGCCAAGGGGAAGAAGGGCGGAGCTACCTCCTCCCCCCCCCCCCCCCCCCCGCCGAAGGAACCACAAGTCACTCTTATACAAAATGTTGCAGAAGTAACTCGGATACGAAATGTTGCAGAAGCAAGTCTGACACGAAATGTGGTTGCGAGAAGTTTCCGACGAAGTGTTGGTGAAAAGAGTTTGACAAAAGGAGCGAACGAACATGACCTAGTAGTATGCAGATATAAAGTATCAGTCGAAGTGAGATATACGAGGAGAAGTCACACACCACAGAGTTATCCGGCCGTCCAAATGGTTGCTCGTGTCCTTTGGATGAGTCGGACGATCTGGGTCTTCTACACCACAGAGTTATGGCAGTAAGACTAATGCAAGCGAGGTGATGAGCCCAAGTCTAAACTGAAAGGTATGTGCTCTGATGTTACCGGTCCTAGACACCTTCGTAAAATTAATATATTTCTGGTCGTATCTCCCCTAGCTAAAATAGTTAAATGAAAATTGATAATAAATGAGAAATGATATAAATGATAAATTGTTGTTGATGATAAATTGATGTGGTTAATAAATTATTTTGTTTAAGTTTTAAATAGTCTAATATTTTAATATTAATTAATAATTCTTTTCAGGACTTACACAAAAGGTAAAAATAATTGGAGGGTTATTACGGCACAACAACGAGCTATGTACGTTTAAATGTTAATTCCGCTATATATGAATTTACGGCAATGTTAATGTGATTTAAAATAATGACTTTAATAATTAAAAGTGGAACATTTCAATTCCTCGTCCCACACAACTCATCTTACAATCGCTTGATTTGTTTACATTCTGAATACGCTAAAATTAGACCTCGTTGTAGAAATAATCAAAGCTTGATGATCATTTAAAAAAAAGTATTATAATTGCGTATGTAAAAAATTTAGATACACTGGTAATATGCAAAAATGAAGCGGTGTAAGGACGGATGTAATACTAAATATAAATACGAGTACAAGCGGTTATTGAAAATCCCGATTTTCACTAAACGAAAAAAAAAATGTATGGTATATTTTATTTTGTAATGAGTCACGTGATCTCTTTATATAATATGTGTGTAATTATTATGTCAATTTTTATTTTAAAAACTAATTAACATATATCGATGAATTTTTTTACACATTGTACATAATAATTTGAATATTTTCTAAAATTTTCAATGAATTTTGTGAATTTTCACTCCGTTTATAAAATATTTAAAAAATTAGATCCCCTAGGGTTCAATGAATTTCATGTTTTCAACCCGGGTTAAACCCAAAACTACTTTGGTCATATTACTCTTTTACATTCCCATATGTCCCACAGACTGTCTCAGCAACATAATAAAATTTCATTTTGAGAAAGTCATTTTTACGGCAGTTATCATAAGAACGGACAGACAAATAAAATGAACAAAATCATAAACACTTTACAACTATGTTTGAAAGTGTTAAAAAGTGTCAGATATTTTTGTATGTATTTAAATAACGTTTCAATTAATAAATGTAGAATTTTTTTATATTTTCCTTGCTGCTAAAATATTATTACAACAAAATTATGGACGACGAAGTGCAGACTTTATGATCTATAAAATCTACTGTCCCCAAGATATAAAGGAAATAAATTGCTTTAACATATGGCGTTATGCTACTTAATGTCGTTATTACAGCAGATTGATATACTATTAAACATCATTTTAGTGAGTTGGTAACATTTCAAAGTCGCGTACTGAAAAAAAAAATATTTTATTTCTACTAATTGTATATAATTTAAAATAAATATCTATTTCTTGATGTCTTACGGAATAGATGAAGAAAAAATGATAAGTCTGTAGAGAAAGACATGTACTGAACACATCCGAGTCTTAACGTCTGCGATGATCATAGTTTCGATTCTTCATAATAAGCGAGGTATAAAATGAAAATCATAGTATGAAGTTGCCTGAAGTATGTAGATCATTGTATGAGGTTAGCAACAGGTAGCGCTACAGTCCAACATATAAGACTTTAGAAGGTAAATAAACGCATTTGGTTAGCAGTTAGATCAAATCAAATCCATTCATGATGCACTCTTTATCTCCAGAACCTAGATTTACTATATTTTAGATAACTTAAAGTAGATCTCCAGCAAATTAGAAATAGCACAATATTTAAACATAATCAGTTTAAGAATAATCTTTTAAGAATATTCAGTTAATAATCTAGAGGGATTAACATTTTAATGGTTTATGTGCACAATACACAACTAACTCTGTTTACTCTTGAAGGAATTAAATTATAATTTAGATATTCAAGTTGTTTGAAAGACACGTCGAATCCTCTTCTTTTGTGGTACAAACACCAACAAACCTACATTCATAAAGAGGAAGTATTCATAAATGGAAGAAGTGCAGGCGTGTATCTTTCAGGATTCACTGTTCTATTTTTTTGGTTTCCTCTTGAATTGTCTTATTTAACTAGCATAATAATTCTCAAAGTCTATTACTAGAAGAAATCATTAAAATATTTTGTATGTATCGTTGTCTGGCTTACACGTGTTGAATTTTACAGGGGTACATTGGAAAAAAAACCGTATAAAGCAGTAGAGTTAATAGATGATAATTTAGTAATACTCTTGAATAAAATATTACAAATATGTTTATTTCTATTTGTTATTAACTATTAATAAAAAATCGCAAATAATTTCATTTTACATCCGGTTTACTAGTTAAAAGTAAATATTTTAATATATTTTGCAATAATTTTGCATTAACAGAATTATCAGGTTTAACCCTCAAATTTTTTTTTACTCCGGGAAATGTAATACATGTATCGAATATAACGTAAACTAATTCGGAAATAAATTGTAGAATGCATACAATTGTTTCGAAAACACGAAGTGGATTTTTTTCTTAAGAATTTCGCAGGCCAAGAAGTAACTACCAATTGGGAATGACATTTTTAGGTATTTCTTAACATGCTCATACTAATTAAGAAAGCTCATCACCGAAGTGTGATGACAAACGCGATTTTTACGACATTGATTTACGACTTTTACGACATTGATTTACGATTTTTACGACATTACGATTTTTACGCAGCTGGCACATTTAGCAGGGAACTAGGTTCAATTCGCGCATAGGTTTCAGCTTGTTCGTCACACTCTTAATAATTTTCGTTTAAAGCCGTCTCTTTTCGAGCATTCATGACTAGAATATTTAAGTATTTTTTATAGAGTAATTTTCTCGCCACATTGTTTCGTTTCCTTCCATGCCTTCTACTGGAGGATTTTGACCCACTGGTTGGTGTTGCCCTTATCTTTCCTCATTTTCTGGAGAAACACTAAGGCGTAACTGCCAGAGGTCAGTCTGGTTAGCTAGGATTTGAAAATTGTTCGTCGTGTGTGGCAACTTTTATGGTGCCCCGATAAATTGAGTTTTAACGCCACTTTGGCATTTGGCTGGCTATGTACAAAATTAGAAGCCTTGTAAAATGCATTACTTTATATCCGGTTTCCTGCCCTTTTATTTGCTATGAACTGTTGTTGTTGTTGTTGTTGAGACCCAGACCGTCCGACCTACCAGAAAGGTGTAAGGTAACTGTATGGACGGCCGGGAAGTGCCACCCAATTTAGACTGGAGCCCAGTGGGGGAGGCATCCACAGGGACCGTACCCTCCTTCCCCTACCACCAACCTCTCGGAAGGACTTACGGACCCACATGTTTAACGTGATCGTACTCCGCATGAACACGGCGGCATTTGTGGTAGCGTGCAAATCTAGCGCGCAAACCACGGGGATACCGCACCCGAGATGGCCAACAGCACGCGGTGTTCCGAGGTGGTCACCCACCAAGTACTAACCGCGCCCGATGCTGCTTGACTTCGGTGATCTAACGAGAACCGGTGTTTTCAGCACGGTAAGGCCGTTGGCCTTCTATGAACTGTTCCATAATATCCCCAAATTTAAACTGCCAGAATAGGAAATTTTTTGAATCAGACGTCTATCTTGCTTTGCTATCGAGTTCGTTATCAGAACTTGTAAAGAGCCTTGGTGCTCTTAACCGAGAATCGAATCCTGAATCTCCGAACTGCCCAGCTAACGCTTGCCATTGAGCTAATGGGGCGAAATTTCATGCTATTTTCGTCGAAGTGGACTTTGCAACGTTTTAAATTCTCCGCTATAGGTGCTGTAATAAATTTTTTATAAGAATGGTCACTTTACTGTAGGTAGACTTAATATGACCATTCATGAACTTTTCCTTACACAGTTGTTGAATTAGTTAAGGATTTTTTCTAGAGACCCTGTGTATTCCATCAATTTTTTAAATTGTTAAAAGCAAGATTCAGAGAGTTAATTTTCTTAGTTAGAGTATTGATGGTGTAGATATGTTACAGTACCGATAAAACGAGGAGTCAATACATCACCAAAAAATCTGATATGGGCAGCACATGACTTTCCTTCTATAATACGATGAATTTACTACTTTCACAGCAAAAAAAAAAGTAAAAAGTTATTCCTATAGGAAACACTTATATTCCAAGATAATGAAATTTTGCCACTTTGTCGTCATTTTCATTGATTTATCGTATTTTTATCCATTTGGTGCGATTTTCGTTAATTTGGCAACATTTAAAAAGTTACCAAGTTGGCGACATTCCATCAGATTCATAGCCAAAATCTCGCTAAGCATTATGGACGGAGAAATAAGTAATTTTTATAGCAGATAAATGAGTATTGACGTTCAAATACATACGTATTACTCAAAGTATCTTTTCTCATGAATGGAACGAGCTAGATCGATTAGAATGATGTCACCAAATTTATCGCATGATATTACATATGAAAAGTGCACATGTTTCTCAACAGTTAATATATTTTTAATTTATGGGATTTTTCGATAAATTTATTTGAAAAACGTGCAATATCTCGCGAACGGTTCCTGCTAGCATTCTAAAGTTTGTCAATCGTTTTCTAAGGAAAAATTACATAAGAGATGTCTATTTGCATAACTTTATTAATGGTTTTGATTTTTCATTGATTTTTTCAAAATTTCCCTCGAAAATTTAGGGACGTTCTGAACATCCGATTGTGTTTAAAAACAATAGGCTTCCAGTATTCACGGATTGTAATTTTTGTACCCAATTTTATTCGTATCATTATATTTGTTCGTGAGATATCGTCTCCACAGACTCACAGACACACATAGACAGACACAGACATCACCTCAAAAATGTTCTATTCGTGATCAGGGAGGCTTGAAACATGCTCTCCCGTCGAAAACTCGAATTCGAATTTTCAACCCCGTCACAGTACTTTCCTTATACATTATACTATGTATATGAAAGTAAAAATTATCCCCATAAATTACAATCAACATGAACTTACAAGTTATGTCTCCTTTTCCAGATATTTTAATGTTATGATTTCTATTTAAAAATCTGACAAATACAATTTGCCAGCTTTTTAAATAGTTGGTTACAAAGTAGACATGCATTAATTTGCCATAGGATCATTCTTTCAAAAAAAATATTAGTTTTACAATAATTGCAAAATATTTTAAAGTACAAGAAAAATGTTTTCTCACAAAAATATCAAATGGATTTTTCATTTGAATCTTCTTGTTTCTTAACAGCAATGAAGCTGCTAACAAAATTGCACCATTTTTCTAGCAGCAAACAGTATGTAATGAATAAAATTGAATGTTCTTTGACAAAAAACATCACAGCTATAACGGAATTTATAATGTTTTTAAATAAATGCTTCAATTATGAAGGAATATTTTTAAGATCGTTATAATTCTTTGATTTGAAGGAAAAGACAGAGGTTTACTCAATTTACTTTGTTTTATATTCTTTTTCATCTCCTTAATTCAAGTCTATTTAGATTGGATTAATAAAATGTTTTAATACAAGATTTTATTATTATCTCAATCTCTCATATTTAAAAAGTATCGTATTGCCACAAAATGCGTATTCTCAGGGTGCGATGGTAAGTACTAAATTCAGAATAGCTAACTTTTATATATAAAGCATGAATAGGCGAAAAGAAAGACAATATACAGCTTACAATTCTCTAGCTATCTTAAAAGGTCACAAAACAAGATAACAAGTTTCAGGTACAGTAAAACAAATATTATATACTTATTTACAAAACATACGATTTTGTTCTCAAAACATTGACTCATTTAACATTTTACTTTATACCACGTTAAATTTTTCTACCAGAATTGTAATGGCCCGTTTATATATCTTCTATGGATGTCTCTATGAAAATGAGCGTAACTTGGAAAATCTTTAGCAAAAATAGAAAATTCGAGCAGTTTCCGAAACTCACCAAACGTTACTAAGTCGGCAATTTGCCACCAAGGTCAGAAAATTTGTAACCAAGATCACCAAATTTGTACTCAAAGTCACGTAACCTAGACCTTTAAATAATAACAGTGTTTCCCTGTAAATGTTGTTTTTCCTTGAAAAAAAAACTGATTATGCCACAGCATAATGTATAGAAATTCGCTATTTAAATAGCATTAATTTAATAAAATTAAAAACTATTGACAATAGATATACAGGGTGTCCAGTGCTATCGGTGCCCAATGGCCATTTCATCAACCGTTAGTCACAGAGATATACTTCCAACTGCAAAAATATTTTAAATTTTAAAATCTATTATCTTAGAAAGTGTTTACATCAATAAATACATTTCTGAAAGAAATACGAAATATTAATTTTTATAACGTCCTCGGTTAGGAAAATCATCCTCATACAATTTCATGCAAAATAAAAAAAAATCTTCCTTTTACGACCAAAATTCACCGAGTTATGAAGCAATAAACTTTATGACTTAAGTCGCTTTTCTACGTATAAAAATGTCCCGTTTCAAGCAACCAACCAATCAGGGACCGTATTGACCATTTCTCAGCTAAATATGGGGCCCAACTTTAAACAGCTATAAGTCGGTCAATTTTGGTAGTAAAAGGATTTTTTTTTATATTTGTTAAGGAAAGGGTTATTTTGTTAAGAAAAGGGGGCCACTTTCTTCCTCTTGGACGTTCAAGATCACAATGGCAGGCATCAAGCTAGTTGATACTGTAAGTCTTATCCTTGAGTTTTATAACCTAGAAAAACATATGGGCGCCTATGGGAAGTAGGATTTTATCTATATTTTGAATTTATTGAAAGAGGTACCTAGCTTAGGAGAGGTACCTAATTTGCATATGTTCAGGGATTTTAGGAGGCTACAGGTGTGCAGAATGGAGGGATTTATATATATATATATATATATTTATTTATCCCTTTATTTGATGGGCTTAATGCCTAATTATATGATATATTATTTAATATATAACGTAGTAACATCAAATTAATTATTTTTCTTAAATAAATTTGGTTATTCGTTCCACTAAAATATACTTTTTTAATCTTACAGGTACAGAAAGTGAAAGAATTTTTGTAAATAATTCACAGCTTCATAACATATTGCCTGTCTTTGGAGTTAATTAGTAGGTTATTAGCCCTCTATTTTTGTTGTTTCGTTGTATAGTATATTGTGTTTAAAGAGTTGAAAAATAGTGTATTTGTGCGTGTATCAAACATTATAGTTAGGTATACTTTTGTTTCATACGGTGCATAGCACTTAGAAAAAAAAATTATGTACGCAGAACATGACTTTCTGTACATAATGCACTGCATTCGATATAATACTATATAAGATCCATAGCATAATGCTTTTGGTATTAAATGAATACCATATAGATTAAAATTGTGCATTTTAGGTAATTTATAACTTTAAGCAGAACTACTTATTCATATTAACGCGTAAAATCTTTATCAAATTGCAATTGAAGTTTAATCAATATCCAGTGAAATAAGTAATTATTTCCAACTATCACCAAATGTATCGTAAGTGTTACAAACAGACGAATTTAAGGACATTTCTTATATATAACTACATGGCTATTAGCGAATCCTTGGGCGTCAAAATACAAAACTATTACAAAAGTTACTTCTCGTGAATGGAATGAACTAGATGTATGAGACTGTTATTAACAGATTTATTGCATAATACTGTATGTTGACCATCCCTTCTAACTTAGCAACGCCCTTTGGGTGATCTTAATGCCCTGGGTAATAAGTAATACTGTATATGGAAAGTGAACACATTTGATGTTAATTACTACTATTTAATTTTATGTATTTTGCTGAAAAATTTATTTGAAAAACGTGCAATATTTCAAGAACAGTTTGTGCTAGCGTTCTAGAGTTTGATTGATTCGTTTTCTAATGACAAATTAAGACTAAATTATTATTTATTTACAAGAGTTGAAAGATTTTTTAATGATTTTTTTCCAAAAATTCATTCAAAAATAGTACAATATCTCAAGAATGGCTCATGATAGCATAGTAAAATATATTCCATGTCTCCTTTGGTGCCTTGTGGGTTTTCTAATGACAAAATACGTCAGCAATGATTTATTAGTTTTATCATTACTGAAAGTCTTGATATTTTAATGATTTGTTTCAAAATTGTATTCGAAAATTTGGGGGTTTATACGCACTATTGGTTGTATACGTGAACATTCGATTGCATTTAAAATCAAAAGGCTTCCAGTATTATCCGATTGTTATAATCGTACCAAATTATGTTTGAAACTTTTCATTCGTTCTTAAGATATCACATCCATAGACTCACAGACACACACACTAACAGACATACACACTATAATACACGTGCACTATCATACCTTACATACACACACACAGAAATCACTTTAGAAATGCTTGATTCGAATTTATGGATGTTTAAAATGTGCTCTTCCGTTAAAAACTTGAATTCAAATGCCATATTAATCAATGGTTTATACAAATGAAATTTCTAAGCATTTGTTGAGTTATAGTGCCTACACCTACATCACAGACATACACATTGATGTACATATTTCCCAAAATATGTTCAAAACTTTGCAGCGCGTCTTAAAACAATCCCCCCCCACACACTAAATCTCATTTTAAAGATTTCTTGGATAAAACAGCACTTTCTCAATGAAATATATCACATTAGTGTTTTAAATCTACCAGAGACTTTGCGTAGAAACTTTACAGAATTAAATAACATAAAACATCCCGAAAGATACGATAATGTAACATGCTAATTTTAGCATAAAGTAAAGAAAGATATAATCAAATAAAAAGACCCCCCCCCTTCCCCCACCTAAATACAAGCCCTCTGTGATTAAAATCCAAACAATACTGAGCATAAAAAGTTTTTAGGATTCCTATTAAACGTTATTCAGAAACACGGTGCGTATTTTGTTGAAAGAAGTAACTCCTCTTACCCCCACCCTCTCGCCTAGCATTATTTAATTTTTTTTATTGCGAGTGCTTTTTTTTTCGAATGATTAATTAGGTCCAAATATCTGAATTAAATTGCTACTTTTAAATTGCAAATTCTCTTACTAAATTACCATTTCCGACTTTCATAAAGTTTTTCATAACAATGCTCTGTGAATAATTGGATAAAATGCTGCTAATATTGACAAGAGTTTAAGACATATCCACCAAAACTGAAATGAGCCTGTTTCGACAGCAAAATTTAAAAATCTGGTGTGAGCAGCACATGACTTTCCCTGCAGACTTATATACACGTTCTCTTTATTTTAATTAAATTTAACTCACTTTTAATTCAATTTTCGTCCTGGTTTGGTAACTGAATTTATTTTCAAAGATGGCGTAGAGAAAATCCGAAAAAACTAAAATATCTCGAGAACGGCTAGTCCTAGTGTAATGGGGTTGGTCTTATTATTTTCATACTTAAACATTACGTATAAAACAAGCATTTAATGGATATATGTGAGCATACGTTGTTTTTTAGTTTAGAATTTGACGATTTTTGCTGGCCATTTCGCAAAAAGGGCAGGTTATTTTTTTCCGAATCGTACTAAAATTTAATCAGCATAAGAATGTCCCACAATCGACTTATTTATCAAATTTTGTGAGATTCGGTCCATTAGTTTTTCAGCTAGAGTGGATAAAGCAATTTTTGAGGGGCATTTCGCAAAAAAATGCGACTTCTTTTATTCCGAAACGTACCCAAAATTAATCAGCACCAGATTCACCCACAAGTGACTTACCTACCAAATTTTATGAAATTCGGTCAATTAGTTTTTTAGTTAGAGTGCATACAAATTCTGCACAGACAGACAGACAGACACACATACAGACGTCAAGCTAAAATAGCGTGTTCGTATTCTAGAGGTCTCGAAACGTGTAGATCCGTCGAAAACTCGACTTGCGATTTTCGACAGGATTCCAATACTTTCCCAATACATTACCATGTATTTCAGGGGAAGTAAAAATGCATCAGGTGTGCTCAGACCAAAAGAACTCCAACTGGGAGTGAGACAGTCTAGTGGTTAGCGCGCGGGGATTGCACCGACCTGGGTTCGATTCCCGGCCTTGCTCAAAGTGTTCCCATGTTCACGCGAAGTACAGTGCCTGAACTTCCTGTTAAATATGTGGATCCGTCAGTCCTTCCGAGAGGTTGGTGATTGAGGAGGGAAGGTACCGTTCGGTTCCTGGGGATGTCGTCCACACTGGGTTCTGGTCTAAATTGAATGGCACTTCCGGACCGTCCAAACAGATATTTCACACCTTCGGGTAGGGGCGCGGTAGCCCATTGGTTAGCGCCCAGGAGTTGCACTCGGTAGGCCCGGGTTCGATTCCAGCCACTGCCAAAACTGCCGCCGTGTTCATGCGGAGTACGATCACGTTAAACATGTGGGTCTGACAGTCCTTCCTAGAGGTTGGTGGTAGGGGAAGGAGGGTACGGTCCCGGTGGATGCCTCCCCCTCTGGGTTCCGGTCTAAATTGTGTGGCACTTCCCGACCGTCCAAACAGTTACCTTACACCTTTCTGGTAGGTCGGACGGTCTGGGTTTCAACAACAACACCTTCGGGTAGGTGGGACGATTCGGATCGAAGAAGAACAACTCCGACTATAATTGAATTAAAATAACTACCCAAATATCTAAATCAAATCACTCTCTTTTAAAAAAGCTGATACTAACACTGCACAAGAATTATGTTTGGGTTTGGGCTTGACTTGATGAGCCTAAACAGTCATTTTACTTTGATTGGCAAAGTTCGGGTAAGATGAAGCCCATCGATTGAAAAGTTATAATTTAATAATAACACAAAATGTAAAAATAATTGCTAATTTCAAGAAATAATAACTTACTACCTTTTAACTAAATTCTGAGCACATCCATGGTTAATATTAATCATTTTATATGTATATAATAAAAATCTGATGTGGGCAACACATGACTTTTCTTATATAATGCAATGGATTTACTACTTTTAAAGTAAAAAAAACAGGTTTTTCTTATAGTAGATACTTATATTCTTTCCAAGATATTGAATTTTCGACAATGAGTCGTCATTTTCATTGATTTAGCGTCATTTTAATCCATTTGGCGAAATTTTCGTTAATTTGACAACGTTTCAAAAAGTCGCCAAGTTGGCGACATTCTGCCAAATTCGTCGCCAAAATCTCGCCAAGCTTTACTGACGGAGAAATAAGTTATTCTTATAATAGATAAATGACTATTGGCGTTCAAACACAAAAGTATTACTCGAAGTATCTTTTCTCATGAATGGAACGAGTTAGATCCACGAGAATGATGTCACCCAATTTATCGCATGGTACTACATATGAAATGTGAACATGTTTCTCAATAGGAAATATATTTTTTTTTAATTTTATATGACTTTTTGATAATTTTTTTGAAAAATATAAAATATCTAGAGAACTGTTCATTTTAGCGTTTTAAATTTTATGTTAATCGTTTTCTAATGAAAGATTACATAAGAAATGTCTATTTGCGTAATTTTATTAGCGGTTTTGATTTTTTGACGATTTTTTCAAAATTTCACTCGAAAATTTAGGGGTGTTCTAAGCATTCGATTACGTTTAAAAACAATAGGCTTCCAGTGTTTACGGATTGTGATTTTTGTACCAAATTTCGTTCGAATCGGTTCATTCGTTCGTCAGTTATCGTCTCCACAGACCCACTGACACACACACACACATACTTTCACACACACACACATACTTTCACACACACACACACACACACACACACACACGCACACACACACAGAGACATCACTTCAAATATGTTTGATTCGTGATCAGGGATGCTTGAAACGTGCTCTCCCGTCGAAAACTCGAATTCGAATTTTCGACCCCGTCACAATACTTTCCTTATACATTATGTATATAAGGAAAGTAAAAATAAAAACGCGTTCATAAGAGGCTAGATAGAATTAACGATTGATCTCTTTGGGGCCTATCGAGCTCCGGATTGCAATATGTACTTCATATTTGGTATACTGTTTTCCTTGTGTACATATAATGTAATGTATAAGGAAAGTATTGTGACGGGGTCGAAAATTCAAATTCGAGTTTTCGACGGGAGAGTACGTTTTAGACATCTCTGAACACGAATCAAGTGTTTTTGAGGTGATGTCTGTGTGTATGTGTGTGTGTGTGAAAGTGTGTGTGTGTGTGTGTCAGTGAGACTGTAGAGACGATAACTGATGAACGAATGGAGCGAATCAAACGAAATTTGGTACAAAAATTAGATTCCATGAATATTGGAAGTCTACTGTTTTTATACGCAATTGAATGTTCAGAATCCCCCTAAATTTTCGAGTGACATTTTGAAAAAATCATTAAAAATTTAATAAAGTTACGTAAATAGTCATTTCTTATGTAATTTTTCATTACAAAACGATTGCCTTAAATTTGAGAACGCTAAAGTGAACCGTTCTCGAGATATTGCATATTTAAAAAAATATATGAAAAAATCATGTAAAATAAAAAAAAATATTACTTATTGTGAAATATGTTCATTTTTCATAAGTAATATCATGCGATAAATTTGGTGACATCATTCTTGTGGATCTAGCTTGTTCCATTCATGAGAAAAGATACTTTAGGTAATATTTTTGTATTTGGACTCCAATAGTCATTTATCTGCTAAACGAAAAACTTATTTCTCCGTCTATAACGCTTGGCGAGATTTTGGCGGAATTTCGGCAACTTGGCGACGGTTTTAAATGTGCCAAATTAACGAAAATGTCGCCAAATTGATGAAAATGACGATAAATCAATGAAAATGACTAGTAGATGAAGAAAGTTCAATATCTTGGAAAGAACATAAGCGTAGACTATAAGAATAACACATTTCTCCGTCCGTCCGTAACGCTTGGCGAGAAATTTAGTGGGACGTTGCCAACTTGGTGACTATTTTAAATTTTGCTAAAATGACAAAAATCTCGTCAAGTTGATAAAAAATGACGCCAAATGGGAAGTAATGTCTCTCAAATTCTGATTTCCGCCATATGACGGTCATACGTTCTAGTATATAAGAAATACTCTTCTCACCGTTTGTCTGTAACACTTAGTGATACAATTGACAAACTTAGCGAATAATTTAGCAAAGTATTGCCAACATGGCTATATTTCGCCCCAGAATGACAAAAATATCGTCAAAATTGCACAAAGAGGTCAAATTAATGAAAATTTCGCCTAATTGATGAAGTAATTGTTAAAGTATTTTAATATATAGACTATATCGCTTACTGAGGATGCTATCAGTATTGATGATTGTTTATTTAGAGTTGCGCCAAGTATAAGTTAATTGAGTATTTTGAAATAGTTTCACATGTTGTCATCCGGAAAATCACCAAATGTTCGACGATAAAAACACAGCGCTGTGGATCTTATACGTTATTTTTTTACGGTAAGCCTAGTAAACACATTGCATTATATAAGGAAAGTCATGTGTACCCACTTCAGATTTTTTTACTTTCAGGCAGAGTTTGTGAAATATCTAACATTTTTGCTAGTGCAGACTTTTATCTTCTCACCCTTCACTCTTCCGTAGTGTGCTATAGCTACCGATTAGATGGAAACGGTACTAATTTCTCGCAGTTCTGTCTGTATTCATACTTCACTACAAGGCTATCTCGCGCAGTGAATTGGAACTTTATAGGCTTATTTTTGGTTAAATCGCAGTTTTTAACTGTTAATCACAACTACATTGTCTATTTCTTCCTCCTTCTAAATTTATTTTTTGTCAATAATTGAACGGTTTATATTTTTTTTTGCTGTTTTATTTAAAATCTCATTTCAATTCTGCTTTTCTGACCAGCTTATTTTTTCTTCATGTGTGAGAGCTAGGAGAAGGGGAGGGGGGGGGTTATCGGCTCATGTTGATATGTTTATGGTTGGATTTTGTCTTTAATGGCTGATATCACCCACTAAGCTAATTGTATCTTTGTGTGTTCTTGCTCTGTTTTCATTTATTTTTGTTTGCTCGTATAAATTCGTTCTTAGCGATTGTTAATCTCCCACAGAGTTCTCTGGTCCTAAGGAAGATATATTAAAATGCATTCAAAACAATTATAGTCACGTGACTGACTTATGGCTGCTTTCAAGAAAGTATTGAATGTTTTATTCTCGCAAGCAGCAGTTTCATTTATTAAAATTTAAAAAAAAATTAAAAGTACTTTTTATGTATTGAAATTTTTAATAGCGGATAGATATAGACCTATTTATCTGGAATTTAATTCAATGATCTACTTCCTGGATAAAGTTATACAATAGCGGAGAGAACTTCCTGTATATATGTACATTAATATATTCATACTTCGACAACTTTTAATAACATAGATAGCATTAGGTTGCTCTGTTTATACACTCTGTGGTGATTATATAACTATATATTCATTGGTAGAGGAGATTTAAATTAAGTAATATATTAACTGTTCATTTTTATAATTGCTAAGATTAGTAATTACTAAAATGGCCGCAATACCCACCATTAATCCTTTATGCGAGCCCTCTTTTACCATAATTATTAAATCAAAAAACATTACTCATTAAAATTCACGTGTTTATCTTTAAACAAATTAGTATTTAATAACACATATATTATTATGGTAATAAAATTACATAAAATTTCTATAAAATCGCTTAAGGAGGAGGAAGCATCCGTTGTTATTGTTGAGACCCAGCCCGTCCGACCTACCAGAAAGGTGTAAGGTAACTGTTTGGACTGCCGGGAAGTGCCACCCAATTTAAACCGGAACCCAGTTTGGGAGGCATCCACGGGAACCATACTCTCCTAACCCTACCACCAACCTCTCGGAAAGACTTACGGACCCACATGTTTAACGTGATCGTACTCTTTACGTACTCGTAATGTACTCCTTACGTACTCGTAACGTACGTAAAGTGATGAATACGGCGGCAGTTGTGGCAGCGTGCAAATCCAGCGTGCAAACCACCAGGCTACCGCGCCCGAAATTTGCCAACAGCAAGCGGTGTTCCCAGGTGGTCACCCACCCAAGTACTAACCGCGCCCGTTGCTGCCTGACTTCGGTGATCTAACGAGAACCGGTGTTATCAACACGGTACGGTCGTTGGCGAGGAAGCATCCGTGCTAGACCAGTGTACTTTTATCCTAATCCAATTACAGAACGATCTAATATATATTACGATCGGCACAAACCTTTGCAATTTCGCCTCGTTTTGCTGGTCAGTTTCTCTGCTGGTTATTACTAACTGCCCCATTGGCATTCGAGAAGAAACTATGGTTGTTTCCATTTTCACACACACCTCATGACTTATTTATCATATCCAACAACTGACTCACTTCCATATTCTGATGCACCACTTCAATTGTCATGCGAATTAAACTGTCTGAAACATTCTGATGTCTTATGCATTCTCCAACTGTCATGAGACATTCTCTAACTGTCTTCGTTGGTTCTCTTTTCTCCACAGCACCTCTTTCGCCTCGGATGAGGATACGTCCTTTGCGTTCATTGGCTGTTCCTCACTGTGAGATCACAACGATGTTTCATTGGTCTTTCAATATCGAATGAAACTCGGTTTAATCCTTGGCCCTAGGATATTTTTTATACCCCAACCACACCTGCAAATTGGACGATGTGTATTTAGTGAGGTCATAACTTTCCTGGCCAAGACTGTCAAAATTGGTGATTATATGTCTGCGGCTTTGTTTGTTCGTAAACATCAAACTGCATATGGTGCCTAATGGTCTTACACATTCTACACATATTTTCTACTGCATTTATTGATACTAGCCGAATACCCGTTGAAAATCAACGGTCTCGCAATAAGCAACCCCTGAATAATTTGAATTTAATAATTCGTGTTTTACATATATTCGACAAATCGAATATTCTGGTGTGCAGAACCCCCCCCAAAAAAGAAAATATTGGGAAACTTAATTTGCGCATTTCTTCTTTTCGAATTATCTACCCGTACACCACAATAAAGTCTATCCCATCCCGTGTTACACCTATTTCAATGTTTCTCCTTTCGAACTTTTTTCTGTGAAGCACATCCATAAATGAACATTTTTGAAAAACTCTTTGTCTTGGGTTTTTTATCAGATGATTGGCTCATATACCAAATATCAAGACTCTATCACATTTAACAGGAAGCGTACCTCATTTATTCTGAAAATCGAACATTAGTGTGTGGCACCCCTTAAAGAAACAAATATTGGAAATATGAAATTTCATACTTTCTTCCTTTCAAACTATCTACCCGTACACCAAATTTGAAGTCTATATCGTATCGTGAAGCATGTTTTTTCTATCACGTCATCTATCGAACTGTTTTATGTGTAGCACGCCGTTAATGAACATTTTTGTCAAACCGTATTCATCTTTGTTTTTTTGTCAAACGGTTAGTCCATATACTAAATTTCAAGCCAGTATCACATTGTAAAGGAGGCGCTTTTCTTTGTTCGGCAAATCGAATATTTTAGTGAGCGACACCCTCTGCAATAGCAAATGTTGGAAAACTGAAATTGCACACTTTCTTAATTTCCAAGTTTTTACCCGTACACCAAATTTGAAGTCTCTATCTCATCACGAAGCATGCTTTTCTAGCATTTCACCTTTCGGATGTTTTTGTGTGGAGTACCCATCCCGTTAAATATACATTTTTGAAAAACTCTATTCTTTTTGTGATTTCTCTCACATGATTCGCCTATATACCACATATCAAGCCTCTATCACGTTTTAAAAGAAGCGTTTCTCCTTTATCCCGAAAATCGAACATTTTGGTGTGCGGCCGCCTTAAAGTAGAAAATATTGGTAAACTGAAATTGTACACTTTCTTTCTTCCAAACTATCTACCATTACACCAAATTTGATATCTCTATCTCATTCCGAAGCATGGTTTTTTATCAATTCACTTTTTGAACGTTTTACTCTGGAGCACCCCTTAAAGGAACATTTTTGAAAAACTATATTCGTCTTGGGTGTTTTCGTCAAATGATTAGCTCATACACGAAATATCAAGCCTCTATAAAATTTTAAAGGAGCCTTTTCTCATTTATTCCGTAAATCGAACATTTTGGTGTGCGGCACCCCCTTAAGTAGAAAATATTGGAAATCTGAAATTGCGCACTTTCTTCCTTTCGAACGATTTACCCATACACCAAATTTGAAGTCTCTATCTCGTCTCAAAACATGCTCTCCTGTCATTTCACTTTTCGAACGTTTTGATGTGGAGCACCCCCTCTAGTGAACGTTTTCGAAAAATTCGATTTTTTAGGGAGTTTTATCGAACGACCGAGCCGTGTACCAAATTGCAAGTCTCTATCTATTCGGGAAGTGCCTAAAAACAACGTAACAGTCAGACGGATGGACAGACGGACACTTGGCAATTAGTATATATAGATACTCCCTTAAAGCTTACAGTTTAAAGGAAATACGAGCATGCGGATATTTATTTCATACCTGGGGTTACCTAATACAAATGCATACCACTTTCTTTATTAGCATATTCTACAAAACTATTCAACAATACGCAGCAGAAAAAGTTACTCGACATTCTGGGTTAACGATAGTCATGATTACTGGTGTATATTTCGCTAAAAGAAGTCACCTTTAGAGCTGCACCCTTCTTGGTTTGAATATTTCTTTTCTCAACAGTTTATTTTTTCAAATGCAGTAGGGTATTGAATGATTAATTCGCTTTCAAATTAGTCAATGAAATTATTCTTTTCGAATAATTTCCTCGTCGTGAATGATAATGAGTTGGGATTTTTTTGCTGTTATTTTTTCTTTAATTTATAATGACTGTTCCTGATATTTAGAAGATGTGATTTGTGCTGTTATTTATTTTTAATCCATAAAAAAATTATGTGTTTAAATGCTTGATATATTTCTAACTCAATTTTAAAATAAACAGTTTGGGGTTTACAGAAAAATGCACACAATCTTTAAAATACTTAGTGATGTTGAATTTTTATACCATATTTCAAGTTAATATGGGCGTATAATAAATAACAGGACAAAAATTATAACGGGTTTTTGGTGTTTCTAATTTTGAAAACCGAGATATGTGTAATGAAACAGGCATATTTAAATAGTAACATTCAATAATAATTTTTTGTAACCAGTGGGCCCAATAAGTTTTTAAATAAAACATTTAAATATATTTCATTACTTAAACTTTATACAATTTCTGAATGAAGTTCTTAAATAAATTATCAGCATTTAAACAAGACTTTTATCCCTCATTACTGAGTATACAATCCAAGAAATGGTTTCATGCATATTGTGGATTCGTAGATGCTGTTATCTGCAATGAAAGCGGGATTCAAATATCAAGAACGCCCTCTATCAACGGATTCTGTGAGTATCAACAATAGTTAATGAAACACATAACTAATATAAATTATTACGCATAAATATTTCGGAAATTAATTTCAAGCAAAACTATTTTTATCGAAAATACTTAGAATTTCACAGAATTTGAATAGCGTTGTCACCGTTGTATAAAGGGTACACATTCAGAAGGAAAAAATTTATAAATATGTGCTTGTCATATCCTTTATCTTTCTGGAGATAAATTGTTATCCATAAACAAGAGTCTAAAATTTTTCACTAAATAAAAGGGCTTAGGTTACCAGAAATTTTTTTAACCCGAATTTCAATTTTATTGAGACAGTTATTAGACAGACTATTAGAGAAAACCAATTTAATCATTATGAAAAAAAAAATAGATTTGTTAAACACAAACCACAACATTGAAAACAAGAAAAATCAATCATGCATAAAGCATTGATTTCGAAACAATTTCTAACTGAAACGCAATTTTATTTAAACATCTGAAACGCAATACATTCAGCAGTGATATTTTTTTAATTATCACAGAACTACAATAATTTATTTTACTTGAAAACTCGGAACGAAAAAAAAATGAACTTTACTCAAATGACGTCATCGAAATATAAATCGTCTGATTCTCTGTATAAAAGCAGTGACTATTTCAATCATATACTTTTATTCCAGACTTCATAGTTAAATAATTTTGCGTGAAAAAAATTCAGAAATTCTTATACAACTCATCTTACAATCGTTTGTTTACATTCTTCATTCATTAAAATTAAACTTCATTGTAGAAATAATCATAATTTGATGATCATTTAATCTCAAAAATTTGTAATTGCTTTGGCTTAGAATATAAGATGCACAGAAAATATATAAAAATAAATCGGTTTTAGCACGGATGCAAAACTAAATATAAATAACTTTAAAAATCACGAGATTTTGACTGGGAAAAAAGATGGATGCCATATTTTATTTTGAAGTGGGTCACGTGATCTCTTCATATTATATGGATGTAATTATTATTACAATTTTTATAAACTTCCCAACATATTTTGCTGAATTTTTTTATTTTTTTAATTGATAATTTAAATATTTCCAAAAATTTTTGAAGCAATTTGTGAGTTTTAAATTCGCTTAAAAACTGTTTGAAAAATTAGGTCCTATAAGATTTAATATATTTCATTTTTTCAACCAGCATTTAATCCAAAACTAATTGAGTCATATTTCTCATTTACATTCCCGTATGTCCCACAGACCGTCTCAACAGCATACTATAATTTCATTTTGATAAAGTCATTTTTACGGCAGTATCGTGCGAACGGACAGACAATGAACACAGTCATAAACACTTTTCAACTATGTTGTAAAGTGTTAAAAATATAATAAAAAGCCGTTTTCCTAAACTGCACAGGTTCCAGTTTCGTACAGCATAAATTCTTTCATTATAGTACAAATACTTTCAGTACTGCATAAATTGTGAGCTACGGCACATTAGATAAACTTTTGCCCATAGAGTATGATAGTGCGAAACAGAAAATGTGAAATATTTTAGCTTACTGTATACATATGTGACGTCAATATGCTAACATTATATTTTATTTATAAAAATAATTCCGTTTAATCTGTGCGGGACTTCAGAAAAGAATAAATTTAGAGAATAAATTGCGCCGAACAGGGCTGCAATTAATTGAAAGAAGAATACTTCTGCTGGGTTATCCAAATGCACGTTGAATCGCCCGCTGCATCCGAACTGTGATATATTTTTACTTTCCTTATATACATAATGTATAAGGAAAGTATTGTGACGGGGTCGAAAATTCGAATTCGAGTTTTCGACGGGAGAGCACGTTTCAAGCATCCCTGATCACGAATCAAACATTTTTGAAGTGATGTCTGTGTGTGTGTGTGTGTGTGTGTGTGTGTGTGTGTGTGTGTGTGTGTGTGTGTGTGTGTGTGTGTGTATGAAAGTATGTGTGTGTGTGTGTATGAAAGTATGTGTGTGTGTGTGTGTGTGTGTGTGTGTGTGTGTGTGTATGAAAGTATGTGTGTGTGTGTGTGTGTGTGTGAAAGTATGTGTGTGTGGGTGTGTGTGTCAGTGAGTCTCTGGAGACGATAACTGACGAACGAATGGACCGATTCAAACCAAATTTGGTACAAAAATCACAATCCCTTAAACACTGGAAGCCTATTGTTTTCATACGTAATCGAATGTTCAGAACCCCCCTAAATTTTCGAATGAAATTTTGAAAAAATCGTCTAAAAATCCAAACCGCTAATAAAGTTACGCAAATAGACATTTCTTATGTAATTTTTCATTAGAAAACGATTGGCATAAATTTTAGAACGCTAACATGAACCGTTCTCGAGATATTTTACATTTTTCAAAAAAATTATGAAAAGTCACATAAAAAAAAAATTCCTATTGAGAAACATGCTCACTTTTCATATGTAATACCATGCGATAAATTGAGTGACATTATTCTCGTCGTGGATCTAGCTCGTTCCATTCATGAAAAAATATACTTTGAATAATACTTTTGTATTTGAACGCCAATAGTCATTTATCTGCTGTAAGATTAACTTTTTTCTTAGTGCATAACGCTTGGCGAGATTTTGGCGACGAATTTGGCGGAATGTCGCCAACTTGGCGACTTTTTGAAATGTTGCCAAATTAATGAAAATTTCGCCAAATGGATAAAAATGATGCTAAAACAATGAAAATGACGACTAATTGTCGAAAATTCAATATCTTGGAAAGAATATTAGTATCTACTATAAGAAAAACCTATTTTTTTACTGTAAAAGTAGTAAATTCATTACATTATATAAGGAAAGTCATGTGTTGCCCACATCAGATTCTTTTATATCCCGCGAGTCCAATATATTTTTAAATAAAAAATGTAAACATATTTCATTATTTGAACTTTCTTCAACTTCTGAATAATGTTCTTAGTAGCATTTAAGTATGACTGTTGGCACGAAGCCTTTTGGCATGTTTTTAATTGCAATTTATATTTTTATAATACTTGTAAAATTAATTCAAAATTTAACATTTTATTTAATTGTCTTTCTAATCTATATTTAAATCATGTTTCAATATGTACCAGCTGAGGGGCCTGCACTTAGCGGTTTTCTCGACACAGGCCGCATGGCTCACCTAGCGGTTTAGAGCAAATTAGTGTGCGCCAGTGCAGATAGAAGTTTATGCTTTAACTGTCACTTTTAAATGAATACTTTTTTTAGCTCGCATTTTTAGCAGCTACATTTAGCAACGATAGATAGGTCTGTTCCGCGATAGCAAAAAGTCCAGATAAATGATCAACAAATTAAGAAAAAAATCGTATTCCCAATAAGATCATTTTGTACTATAGGCAAAATACATAAGTGCTAAAGGTTCGAAAATATAAAGGGACTAAAATTTTTCTATTTCCTTTTTCCCATCCACTTCTCGTATATACTTTTGAAATAGTTTTTATATCCTTTCCTAACAGACCTTTTGAACCTAAGAACTCAGCTGTGTTACCTCGGGCAACTTACTTCATGATATTTAACGCATATTTACATCTCTACAATACATATGATGCTATATGGTTGAAAAGTATTGTGATAAAACGAGTATTCAAAATCAATTTTATTTTAGTTTAGCACCTTTTGTGGATATTAGAACACAATTCAAGTGCTGTTTGGCGACTGTTTTTGTATACGCATATGTGGTGAGTCTATTCGTGCAACTAGAAAGTAAAGTACAGTCAAACCTCCTTATAATGCGGTACTCTCATAACGCGGAGCAAAAATTGCTACAGACCTACTATAACGCGGTTGTCTTATGATGCGGTTTCTCTATAATACAACTCAATTAGCCTAAGCATGAATTTTTCCAGCCATGAATAAGCATGACTTTTTCTGAGCATATAGCATGAATTTTTCTATTATACTTTTACAGTTTGAATTAATAGGGAATCCCGCTGTTTTCTGATCTACATACATCACCATTTTTCAATTTCAGTTATCAGGGAAATCTCCTGTAAATGGAGAAATATGCACCATTGCGGTTTCCATATAACGGAGTACTGATTGTTCTGTTTTATACAAATTTCTTATAACAAGGCTTCCATAGAACACGGCTTGCGGTTTCCATATAGCATGGTACGAATTAATTTGATTTGCACTAATCTGAGTTTCTTATAACGCGGTTTCTATATAACGCGGTACGAATTAATTGCATTACAGGAGGGTTGACTGCATATCAACTATAACTCAAATATCCGATTTTCAAGAAATTGACTGTTTATGATTTATTCTGGTGCCCATTGGCGTTTCGTAAAAATTAAAAATAAGTGTATAATTAGTTTATTTTTACATTATGCCTAGAAAAAATTAAATAAAAGCTAAAATATGCACATCTAAATTTATCAAATGTTTGTTTTCTGTAAAAATTGTCAAGAGAAATCCCACAGGATCAATTTCTATATGTCAAGATAAACCGTTTCGACGAAGTTTCCCGTTTATGGGAATTTTAGCAATTTCACGTTATTAAAAACAACGAATTGCCAAGTAAAAATTAAATAATTGAAAAACTGGAAATTTGACGCAATTTTAAAGAAACTGCCATTTTATAATTAAAGGGGAATATATACACATTCAATAAACATAGAATAGAGACAAAATTAATATCAAGAGAAATTTATTTGCTGCTCATACAATTCAGATTTTAGCTATTAATTAGATAAATTGCTTTAAAAAATCTTACAATACCTTGAAATTAATTCAACTCAGCGCTTTGAAAGTTACAATATTTTTCCAGAGAAAAATTAACTTTATTGTTTATTGAACGTGATTGATTTAATATAATACTTTATAAAGCAATAATGGTTCATAAATACCACATTTACACTAACTGTATTAATCAAGTAAACAATTATTTTGAATTGTTGAAATTGTTTCAAATATAACACTGTTTTTTCACATACGTATTCGCTTTTTATTTCATTGTGCCCAAAATATATCTAACTGTGAAAATATTAAATTATAGGTTTCGACTGCGCATGCACGTACTTTCAACAAGTATATTGTACATGTTCGGAATGTTAAAATTGTTAATGTTTCAAATAAAGTTATATTTTCATATGTGCTCCTGATAATATATTTCCTTATAAACTAGTTGAGACCTAGACCATCCGACCTACCAGAAAGGTGTAGGGTATCTGTTTGGACGGCCGGGAAGTGCCGCTCAATTTAGACCGGAACCCAGTTGGGGAAGCATCCACCGGGACAGTACCCTCCTTCCCCTACCATCAACCTCTTGGAAGGGCTTACGGACCCACATGTTTAACGTGATCGTACTCTGCGTGAACACGGCGGCAGTTTTGGCAGTGGCGGGAATCAAACCTGGGCCTACCCCATTCAACTCCCGCGCGCTAACCACTGGACTACCGCGCCAAACCTTATAAACTAGTGATTATCAACATGTTTAGACAAATACCTAAGTAAATAAAATATTCACATCTACGCTCGTTTTTAGTCCTAAAGAAAATCAATTGGTGTATATCTGTTTATTAATACACACTTTGAAAGCCACACTTTATTTGAAAATGCGTCATTGTATATTTTTTGTATCTTCCTGAGGAAGAGAAAATAGTGAATGTATTTTTATAATATCGTTTCACTGTTTCATCACGAATATATTAATTTTAAACATTAACACACAGTACACGTTCATTTTAGTTCTGTATTAATTTCTACTTGATATTGTTAAACTTAGACATTGTTTATTGTATCACTTAGTCTATTGTATCACTTTTAATGTAAACTGAGACATTGTTTATTGTATTGCATTGTATTAGAACATTGCTTTTGCCACAAATAATTTAATTCCACAATGCAAATGGAGATTAATATTTAAAAATGAAACTCGCCGAAAATTTATCAGATTTCTTTCCTATCATAAAATTTTTCATTTGTGTTAAAGTTATAAATATTAGTCATTGCATGGTTTGGTATTGAATGGAGAATATTTCTGAACATCAGAGATATCTCTGTCAATCGTCCACTAACTCAACAAACAGTATGACGGAAAGAAAATCAAAATGACGTGCATATTGCAAAGTCCATTTTGTCGATAAAGGCTTGCAATTCGGTCCCAGTAACTCAAAGGTAGAGAGTCGGCTGGCGAGTTCAAGGTTCTTTGGCTCAATTTCCGGCTAAGACAGCAAAGTATTTTTATAATAACGTCCGAACAAATCAACCCTGTAGGTTACTGCAATGTCGGGAATCTGATGTCGGGAGTCTGAAAGTGACCCTAGTACGACTAGCACGAATTCAGTAAACTCTATTAATTATTTCTTTAATAATTCATTAAATTGAGTTTAATTGCACAAAATAATACGCACAAGGGACTCTGTATGTTGAAGAATAAATGTTGAAGGTTCAAAGGACTCTGTATGTTGAAGACCCAGACCGTCCAACTCATCCTGAGGACTTGAGTATCCATTTGGACGGCCGGAGGACTCTGTATGTGCACTTTTAATAAATTAAACTGAATAACTGAATTAAACTGAATTAAAAGTAGAGAATTAATAACTGAATAAAAGAATAATTAACTGAATTAAAAGTGCACATACAGGACTCTGTATGTGCACTTTTAATTCAGTTATCGTTTTCATTTGGTAATGGACGTTTTTTCAAAGGTGACTAAGCAAAAATACGAAGAAACTAAATTATCTCGAGAACGGTTAGTCTTAAAGTAATAGGATTGGTCATGTTCTTTTCATCGTCAAAAATTACATATGAAACAAGCATTTTATTGATGCACTTGAGCATACGTAGTTTTTACTTTCCTTATATACATAATGTATAAGGAAAGTATTGTGACGGGGTCGAAAATTCGAATTTGAACTTTCGACGGGACAGCACGTTTCAAGCATCCCTGATCACGATTCAAACATTTTTGTAGTGATGTCTGTGTGTGTGTGTGTGTATGTGAAAATATGTGTGTGTGTGTGTGTGTCAGTGGAGACGATAATTGACGAACGAATGGTCCGATTCGAGCCAAATTTGGTACAAAAATCACAATCCCTAAACACTGGAAGCCTATTGTTTTTATACCCAATCGAATGTTCAGAACCCTCCTAAATTTTCGAATGAAATTTTGAAGAAATCGTCAAAAAATCAAAACCACTAATAAAGTTTCGCCAATAGACATTTCTTATGTAATTTTTCATTAGAAAACGATTGACATAAATTTTAGAACGTTAACATGAACCGTTCTAGAGATATTGTACATTTTTCAAAAAAATTATCAAAAAGTCATATAAAATAAAAAAAAATATTTACTATTGAGGAACATGTTCACTTTTCATATGTAATACCATGCGATAAATTGAGTGACATCATTCTCGTGGACCTAGCTCGTTCAATTCATGAAAAAAGATACTTTGAATAATACTTTTGTACTTGAACGCCAATAGTCATTTATCGGCTGTAAGAATAACTTAGTGCATAACGCTTGGCGACTAATTTGGCGGAATGTTGCCAACTTGGCGACTTTTTTGTTGCTAAATTAACGAAAATCTCGCCAAATGGATAAAAATGACGCTAAATCAATGAAAAAGACGACTAATTGTCGAAAATTCAATATCTTGGAAAGAATATTAGTATCTACTATAAGAAGAACCTGTTTTTTTTACTGTAAAAGTAGTAAATTCATCACATTATATAAGGAAAGTCATGTGTTGCCCAATTATTCACGTGTTGCCCCACATCAGATTTTTATTTTAGATCTGATTGTTTTTGCGAGCCATTTCGTAAAAAAAGCAGGTTCTTTATATCCGAATCGTACCAAAATTTAATCAGCCCCAGGGTAACCTACACGTGACTTACCTATAAAATATAATAAAATTCGGTCTCTTAGTTTTTCAGTTATAGTGAATATATACATTTCACAGACAAACACACACAGACGCACGCACATCACTCTAAAAATAATTTCTTCGTATTCTAGAGGTACCAAAACGTGTAGATCAGTCGGAAACTCGAGTTGGGATGTTTGCCACGATTCCAATAACTTCCCTATACATTACCATCTACAGCAGAGAGAGTAGCAATTAGTGATTAACATTGTTATGTTATAGATTGATGTTAAACATCACTCCTTTCACATACATCGAAGGGTTGATGTGTGTTGTACATGACGATGATAGAAGGTTTCTAGACAAAGACATTGTCATTTCTGGGGGTTTTATGTATTTAATTTTATTATTTTTTTAATTATATATTTTTGATAGATTAAAAGAATGCTGTTTATTTCGTCCAAATCGGCACACAAACAGCAAAGTTGTTGAGGATGATACGTTTATAGCCACTCCACCAGACGAGCGCACGATCGGAAAAAGCGATAAGAGCATGATGACGTATAGATCAGACGTTGATACACAAATATCGCAGATCTAAACTAATAATGTTTTACATTTCTCTACCAGTATTGTTTTGAAATACAACTTAAAGGGTATATATAATCAGAAAAAAAATTCGACATTGAGTTTGGTAGATACTTTTACTGGTATCACGGTAACAACCCAATTGAACGATGTTGAACTGATTTATATTCCATATATTAAGCGCCGATTTTTAAATCGTGAGGTCAACGACAACGCCGGCACCTAAACCTGGAGGATAAAAATAGCAACTAGCAGCTAAGTCAAGGTAAAAATAGCAGGAGGTGGGCAGTCAGATTACAAGTTGCACTTTAATCTGATATTAGAGGGTGGAGAATGTAGAGTCCACTTCGACGATAAGAGCTTGAAATTACATCCTAGTAACTGAACGGTAGAGTGTTTACTGGCCAGTACGAGATTCCGTGATTTGATTCCCGCTTGGCGCAGCGAGGCTTTCATTTTTATTTACACCGAATACAAGGACAAGTATGTTGAAGTCCCAAACTATACTATTCGGCTGACACAATAGTTTCTCAGAGTAAATAGTACTTTGCAGTCATATATTTACAGTATAAGCAAACATGTACTTTTCGTCTTCCAAAGAAATCACCATGCACAATGGATATGTGAGTTGTATATTTTTCTATAGCGAAAAGCAAAATGTATAAAAAAAATTAAAAGTTGGAATGAATTTATTTTATACGGGTAACATTTCAAAAGCTCGTATAGGAAATTTTACAACTTGTCAGGAGAGTAAATTTTAATATATATATATATTTTTCTACAGTTCCATGCACATATAACGAAACATATTGTATGGGGTCAAACAATCCAACTCAGATATATTAAATGAATTTATCTTTTTGGAATATTTGGATACAAATCCGTATTTTATAATGCTATTGTGTATGTCTGTGGGTCTGTCTGTAAGTTTGTGGGGACAATATTAATCGATAGAATCGACCTATTCAAACATATCTGCCACTGTTATTACTTTATCTTGATGCATGGAGAAATTATGGTGAGGGGGTCACAAATTCAAATTCAAGTTTCCGACGGAAAAGAACGTATCAAGCATACCTGAACTCGAATCTATCGTTTCTGAGGTGATGTCTGTGGGCTTGTGTATGTGTGTGTATGGAGACTATATCTCACGAACAAATGCAGCGATTCGAATAAAATTTAGCACAAAAAAAAAAAAAATTACAATTGATGGATACTGGAAGATGAATTTGAAATGCATTCAAATGTTCGTCAGATCTCTAAATTTCGAATGAAATTTTGAAAAAATCATCAAAAAATCAGAATCTTCAATACTGTTAAATAAATAGTCATTTCTTATGTAATTCTTCATTACCAAACGTTTGAAATATATTTTAGAATTCTAGTAGGAACCGTTCTTGAGTTATTGCTTTTTAAAAATAAATTTATTAAAAAAATCACATAAAATTAAGAAAGAGTATTAACTATTGCAAAATATGTTCACTTTTTTTATGTAATACTATGTGATAAATTTATCAGCATCATTTTGGTGGATTTAGTTTGTTCCATTCACGAGAGAAGATAATTTGCGTAATACTTTTGTATTTTAACGACTAATAATTTGCCAATAGCCATTTCTTTATAAAAAATGATCCGCTTGTTTCTAACGCTTGGCGATAAAGATGCCGAACTTGGTGATTAATTTAGCAAAGTATAGGGAACTTGGCGATATTTTGCCCCATATTGAAGAAAATATCATTAAAATTGCAAAAATGATGATAAGTTTACTAAAATGAAACCAAATTGATTGATTCATTATTTAAATATTTTAAGGTTAGTTCTGAGAAAGTTCCCATTTTTTTTAACACTTATATTTCAAAAGTTATAAAATAGTTGTGTTAAAAATTCTTTAACAAAGTCTTTGTTATGTGAATATTGTAGATACTTTGTAAGTACTTTTAACCAGAAGCAATGTTTTAGGATTTATCACACGCCGTTCCCGACATATTACAAAATTTAATTTTTTATCAGGCAGTGTTACATCTACAAAATTAATCTATTTCCAAGAAATTTTGTATGTTTCTTTTGATCGATAACAACAATAAGCCTAAATATTTTCAATTCTTATTATTTTGTCTTTCTGATTATTTATCTTATTATTTTATCAGAATATCAGAATGTATTTATTAGTTGGAAAAGTCATGTGCTGGACAAATAAGATTTTTATCGGCATTAAAAGAGATCACATCTGTATTTAGAAGATAATGTGATAAAGATGATAATGCTACTTTTAACAAAAACAAAATTATCAAATCTTATTACGTATCGATTTACTTAATAGCACTTTATGTAAAAGAAAAATCCAAACAATACCTAATGAAAAAAAAGTCTTTTGGACTCATTTAATGACAGTCATGAACACTGGAGTGTATTTCTTTGATAGAAGGCACCCTTGTTGCCCCGCCCTCTCCTCCCTGGGTAATTTCATTTCGAGAGCGTTTTTATTCAATGTAGGGTCTCGAATGATTAATATGCTTCGAAATACTCGAATGCAATTATTCTTTTCGAACAATTTACTTTTCACTACGGATAATGAGTGAGGATTTTTATTTCTTCTCCATTATAATGAAAGTACCTGGTATTTAGGGACTTTTTTAATGGTTTAAGGGATTTTTAGGGATTTTTTAACGGTTTAAAAGTTGTGTATTTGAATACATGGTAAATGATCAGATAATTTTTTAGACTAAATTTTTTACATAAAAATACAAAATAATAAAAAAAATGACGTAATGACTGTAAAACTATTTTTAATCAAATTATAGTTTTGTTCAGAGATCTTAGGAATGTGACAGCGTTTAGCTACTCCAAGTCGTCATTTTTAAGACTTTACAACATAGTTGAAAAGTGTTTATGAGTTTGTTCATTCTGTCACCTGACCCACTTCACGTAACCAACATCAAAACCAACATCATGTAACCCACTTCTGTTCACGTGACCCACTTCAAAATAAAATATGGCATCCACCTTTTTTTCCAGGAGTAAAAATCGCGATTTATAGAGTTCTTTAAATTTATATTTAGTGTTGCATCCGTCCTGAAACAACTTTATTTTTGACTATTTTCTGTACGTCTATATTCTGCGCCAACGCTATTACAATATTTTTTAGTTTAAATGATCATCCAACTTTGATTACACAGCACAACAAATTTGCACCTTTTTCCTGCCCTTTGGATGAAATGGGGGTGATTTTGACGAATATTTGGGTGCTACTGAAATCAGAATTGCTGTATCACCCACACTTTTCATGGAATAATAAACGCAATTTTTCATTTTTACTGTTTAATGGATATATATTGTTGTTCAATAGCAAAATAAATGTACCCTTATCCCCCCCTCCCTCTAAATCAAAATAACTCATACCTACGTTCGCAATATTTTTCTGTATATATGTTAGTACCCTCAACAAAAAATCTAAACAATCCTCTTTTGATTCCATTTTCCTTTCTAAACGATTCCCTTTGTGAATTCTAAAAAATCCCCAGTTTACACCAATTAATCTCAACGTCTTCGCTAACTTTTCAGCATATTTGGGTCACGAGAATTTTTTATAAGTCGAGAAAAATCTTACCAATAATAAATTTTCCTCACGAAAATTGTTGATGGTGCTTTTCCACAAATTTTCTCTCATCTCAGAGCAAAGAAGATCCGGTTAAAACATTAAGAAATACTGTTTGCCTACCTTTCTACCCTAAACCTTCCCCAAAACCTAACTAAAACATTACCGTCCTTCCTACCCAAGACTTAAAAAATTTTGAATTCTCAATGAGCTTGATTTCAAAGTGATATTCTCCTCTATCAATAAAATAATTCCTCTTCCCTTAAGGACCTTATCAAAAGCTTAATAATTGAGGTATTTATCAAATTCTTTGTCAAAGTGGACTATCGTATATTGGACAAATTAGACGTGATTTAAAACATAATTTGAAAGAATATCAAAACTGCGTTAAAAACCATACAAATTAATAAATCTTCAAACGTTAATTATTGTCAGATAGTAAGTAACCGGTTTTGTTTTCTTCTGCCTCCACTTTTAAGAATGGCAGAGGGTTAATTGTGAAGAAGTTGTATTTAAACACACGAGACAGTGTAAAACATTTTATTAGTTACAGATATAGCTGGCACTATTTACAAAATTTACCCAACTTTATTTAAGTTTTTAAGAGCTGCAAATATAATACGAGTAAAGATGTAAAAATGCAATGTAAAAATTATGTAAGGGCCATAAATGTTGCTTATTAGAAGTAAATTATGAAGAGTAGGATTTTAACACACGAGACATTGTAAAATATTTTAATATTTTATGATTTATAGTTATAGCTACCGCTATTTCCAAAATTTTCCATGACACAACTGCATTTAAATTGTTAAATGTTGCGTATTAGAAGTTAATTATGAAAGAAATGGTATTTAAACACACAAGACAGTGTAACATATTTTATGATTTACGGATATATCTGACACTATTTCAAAATTTACCATGATACTATTTTTTATTTGACACAACTTTAAATTTATTAAAAGCTGCAGATATTATACGAGTAAGGATGTAAAAAATTAATGTAAAAGTAAAGTAAGGGACATAAATGTTGCTTATTAGAAATTAATTATCAAAGAAGTGGGATTTTAACAAAACAGACAGTGTAAAATATTTTATAATTTACAGATATAGCTGACACTATTTCCAAAATTTACCATGATACAACTTCATTTAGATTTTAAAAGCTGCAAATAGTATACGAGCAAAGATGTAAAAAGTTAATGTAAAATTATGTGAGGGCCATAAATGTTGCTTATATGAAAAGTAAATATGAAAGGAGTGAGATTTAAACACACGAGACAGTGTAAAATGTTCTATTATTTACAGTTATAGCTGACACTATTTCCAAAATTTACCATAACACAATATTTAAATTGTTAAATATTGCTTATTAGAAGTTAATTGGGAAAAAAGTGGGATTTAAATACACCAGACAGTGTAAAATATTTTATGATTTACAGATATAGCTGACACTTTTTCCAAAATTTACCATGACCCAATTTTATTTAAATTGTTAAAAGCTGCAAATATTATACGAGTAAAAATGTAAAATGTTAAATGTAAAAGTTAATTAAAAACCGTAAATGCTGATTGTCAGAAGTACCAGGGGATAGAAATTCGGACCAAATGTATGTAAGCGCATTACTTTAAAATCGAGTCAAAAAATTTCACAGCTGGAAGCTTAACTTTTAGACAGTGAAGAAGATCACATTACAATTTAAACAGTTGAAAGCCGAACAATTTATTTTGGGAAAACTATTATTTAAGTAACTTAACATATAATATAAGAAATTAAATTTGTGAATTTTACAACTGAATTGTAGTGAAATTTTCTATAGTAACTACATCTTATCTTATTTGATTCGATTTAATTTGACGCTTGTGTCGGAATTCAGCAAGTTGTGCCATGGTTTTATACCAACTATCGTTTTCAAAAATTAATAGTTGAACTTTTCAAATATTAGTTTTTAAGTAACTAAATAACAGGTGACCCGTAAAAAACTTTTGTATAGTTTTAAACATACGTGTTTGCATCTGTAAATTTTACAATGTGAAAATGGCAATCCGTCTGATATTTTGCTTTCAGTAAAAGTCACAAATCTTTTAAAGTATATGTAAGACGGGACATAAGAAATTAAAAATCTGATGTGGGCAGCACATGACTTTCCCTGCAGCCTTATATCCACGTTATCTTTATTTTAATTAAATTTAATTCACTTTTAATGCAATTTCCGTTCTCCTTTAATAACTGGACTTATTTTCAAAGGTGTTGCAGAGAAAATACGAAAAAGCAAAAATATCTCAAGAACGGCTAGTCCTAGTGTAATGGGGTTGGTCTTATTATTTTCTTCTTTAAAAACTACTTATTAAACAGACATTTAATGGATATATTTGTGCATACGTAGTTTTTTATTTTAAATTTTGGCGAATTTTGCGAGCCATTTTGCAAAAAAAGGCAGGTTAATTTTTTTTCTAATCGTACCAATATCTAATCAGCACCAGGGTGACCCACAATCGACTTAGCTATCGAATTTTGTGAAATTTGGTTCATTCGTTTTTTAGCTAGAGTGGATACACGCTTTTGCGGGCCATTTCGCAAAACAAAGGCGGGTTCTTTTATCCCGAGTCGTACTCAAAACTAATCAACGCCAGATTCGCCCACAAATGACTTACTTAACCAAATTTTATGAAATTCGGTCAATTAGTTTTTTAGTTAAAGTGGATACAAAATCTGCACAGACACACAGACAGACACACAGACAGACACAAACACACACACACAGACGTCACGCTAAAAATAGTTTTTTCGTATTCTAGAGGTCTCGAAACGTGTAGATCCGTCGAAAACTCGAATTGCGATTTTCGGCATCATTCCAATACTTTCCCAATACATTACCATGTATTGCAGGGAAAGTAAAAAAAAAGTTGAAATTGCATAATGTTCTCAAGAAATAAATTTATAGATATTCAATATCATATTTTCAGCAAAGGGGAGGCATAAAAGTTTGACATTTTTTTGCCGACTTCATTTTCAGATGTATAGCTTTGCCACATGACTGCATAGAAATTCGCTTGACAGTCACAATAAATTTGCTGTAAGGAGAAACTGCCTTCATGGCCTATCATAAGTAAATAATTAGAGAAACTCATTGAGATTGGTGAAGATGATATTAATTTTCATCATAAATGTATCTATAGATGAAAATGTTGGTTGCCTTATAAGGTCACATCAGAGGGTTACCCTCGTCTGTCATTTTATGAGGTATGATTCCAAGATCTGTTGTTACTCATAGTCACATAATCCGCTTGTAACGAAGATATGCAAAATATTTGGAACACACTACTGCGCCGTTAATTGAAAATAATTATTATATTATCGTGGCCGAAAACTAATACATTGATTGAGTCGCAAAACCCACTATTGTGTGTTGTCCGGTTACACTGAAAGTAAAATTGATTTATATACATTCAATGAAACATTTAACTTTACACAATGAAGAGACATATTTTTACTCAAATTTAGTTTTTATTATAATTATTATATATTTTCAAATATTATTATGATTAATTCCACAATTAATAAACAGCATTGTACAAATTATCGATCAATATTACTAATTAACTGAATATTCTGCTGAAAGGCGGTTCGTCTGATATAGGTTCTTTTTAAGTGACTTAGAGTCAGATTTATTATATCTAATCTTATAAAATAATAAATAGCTTTACCTTATACATTTTATGCACATCGTTCAGCGTTTATTTGTCGGTATCTACGTCTCTTTTGGAATCTGTAGTTTTACTTTTAAATATTTTTCACACTCGCAAATGTATCACCAGCTTCATATTAACTGATCAACTTTTCACACTCTTGTCTCCATAACGTAATGTGCGTAATGAACGTACTATTTCTCACAACTATATCGCCATAACATAATTGAACATAATGAATCTTACAACTACATCGCAATAATGCAATGAACGTAATGAATCTTCTCATCCTTCCGTCTGTGGAACGGGGTTATCTGCTAACTTTTCCCTGACTGTCCATTAGCTGGCAGGCATCTGTGAGCAGGTCCCGTGGACTTCGATTGCATCTAATCGTATATAATAATAAATAGTTTTACTTTATATGTTTTATGCGCATAATTCGGCGTTTATTTGTCTGTATCTATACGTCTTTTTTGGAATCTGTAGTTTTACTTTTAAATATTTCTCACTTTCGCAAATGTATCACCAGCTTCGTATTGACTGATCAACTTTTCACAACCTTGTCTCCATAATGTAATGTTCGTAATGAACGTACCATGTCTCTCGACTATATTGCCATAACATAATTGAATGTAATGAATCTTACAACTCTTGCATTGAACGTAATGAATCTTCCCATCCTTCCGTCTGTCGAACGGGGTTATCTGCTAACTCTGCCCTTACTGTCCATTAGCTCGCAGGCATCTGTGAGCAGGCCTGGTGGGCTTCGATTGGAGAAAATCTTATAGCTCTCGGAGTCGACTGAGCCACCGAACTTCCCGTGCCGTGATGACATCAATTATTGTTGTGATCATAAATTAATGTCCGCCCATATTATAAAGTTTTGCGCCTTCTGAATCTGGGGCTTCATTTTGCCTTGCTATTTATTAACAACAAAAACCTTTAACTACCTTTAAAACCGTAACTACCTTTTAGGAACACTGAATCGCAACTATCATTGCGTTCGGCGTTCCTTGCTGCTCGTCTGATGGGCTTCGGTCTGTTGTCTCCTGTGGTGTCCCTGATGGTGCGCTCGTTGCGTGATGGGATCGGCGGTTTTTTCTGTCCGGTACGATCGTGTGGCTCGTCGTTCCTGTTTTGAGCTGGGTGTCGTTAAATTTTTCCCGGCCCGAGAACATTAGATGCTCGGCCTCATTGGTGAGCCCTCGGGTCTGGGCTGCGGAACGGACCAACCATTGCGGATAACATCATCTATGGCCTGTCTTCGCACTCATTATGTGTTTACCATAAAATGGCCGATAGGTTGTCAGCATCGAATAGCTGACATATCACTTCTTTATGATAAAAGTGCATAAAAAACGCAAATCCAGTCTATATATGCTGCTATTTGCACTGGGAGTATATTCCAATTTTTTACTACCAATGAAAACACCCAATTCTTAATCTGTCATTTTCAAGTCTAGTGACACTAAATCATGACATAGATCAATGTGTAATGAATTATTTTATTTATACTGAACTGTTGTATTTGGTTTAAGGGGCCCATAAAGGTACTTTGGAAAAAAACGGAAGTAAAAATAGTGAGTAAACAATACTTTATTCATACAGCGTTATGAGAAACTAAAAGTCGTGAAACACTATTTATAAATATATTTTACCACTTATCTTTTTAAAGAACAACATCAAAGTAGTGCACAACATAATATATTCACTGAACATTTTGCTGCCGAAAGTTATGAGCCTGATAAAAAACAAATTTCCCCCTTTTTTATCACAGCCATTTCTCTGATTACTTTCTATTCTTCTTGTGACCGTCATTGTTGGGTCCAGGTTTGAAATGATAAATGCGTACTAGAATATTCGAATGAAATTGTTCTGAACAATTTCCACTTCATGAATGGTAATGGGGAGGTCTTTCTTCCTTATTTCTTATCCTGAAATGGAAGTGCCTACATTTTCGGGGCTTTCTGTTATTCTCCGGTGTGATAAATGCTGGACAGTTTTATGCAGATTGAATTGGACATTTTCAGCGCTGTTACGGTCGCTTCGTTCCCATCAAGGCTAATTTGACAAGTGCTTGCTGTTTAATGTATATATTGAAATACATTAGTTGGGAATATTTAGGATTCCTTTTATATCCGAAGTTTGAATCAAGAGCTATGTTTCCGAAAGCAATCCCGACGTCCTACATATTCAGTAAGCTGCACATCTAGTGTTTTACTTGCAATCACGTAATATTTTCTTTGGGGGGGGGGTACTAGAACCCCCTCACCTGAACAAAAATTCTGATGTGGGAAGTTTAAGACGTTCTCTACAGGCATACATTCTATTTTCTTATTAGTATTGAGAACATGTTAAAATGTCCTCACTGGAATCTCTTTTAGAAACCAGACTGAGTAATCACCCTCACATTCAACCTTTTCCGTGACGTGAATATAGCGTTGCCATATGCCAAGGTTGACAGATGTGGAGATTGATCGCCAATTTGGCAACTTTCTGAAGGTTCGAGAAGCATCGCGAAATAACGAATATTCAACGAGATATGAGAGAATTCTAAAAGTTTCTATAGAGAGTCTATAAAAGGAGTCATCGTTCTAATGGAGATCAGTTGACGAGATATGAGTTACATTGAACTGTGAGTTTCGTCGATGTTTTGAGAATAATGGCGGCTATTTTGTGAAATGAAACACGTCACTGTTTTGAGAACAGTGTCAGTTGTTTTGAGACATTGCTAGAGCATTTAAGTACTGTTTCACTGTATATTGTTCTTTTTTATGCTGTCTTTGTGTATAAATGTATTAACTATTCAGAAATTCTTACTCATTCTTTTACATACCTTTTACTTTCCCTGCAATACATGGTAAAGTATAGGGAAAGTATTGGAATCATGCCGAAAATCGCAAATCGAGTTTTCGACGGATCTACAGGTTTTGGGACCTCTAGAACACGGAAATACTATTTTTAGCGTGTCGTCTGTGTGTGTGTGTGTATCTATCTGTGTGTGAGTGTGTGTGTCTATCTGTGTGTTTGTCTGTGCAATGTGTGTATCGACTCTAACTCAAAAACTAATGGACCAGATTTCATAAAATTTAGTAGGCAAGTCACTTGTGTGTAACCCTGGTGCTTATTAATTTTTGGTACGATTTGGGATAAGGCATTTTGTTTTTCGAAATGGCCCGCAAAAATTGCCTGTATTCACTCTAGTTGAAAAACTAGTTGATCAAATTTTACAAAAAATTTGGTGATAAGTCGCTTGTGGGTTGCATTAGTACTGATTAGATTTTGGTACGATTCGGAAAAAGATAACCTGCTTTATTTTTGCAAAAATCATCAAAAATCATCACCGCAAAATTCATCAAAATCTGAAATAAAAGACTACGTATGCTCAAATATGTCAATTAAATGCTTGTTTTACATGTGACTTTTGACGATGAAAAGAATAAGACCAACTCCATTACTTTAGGACTGACCGTTCTCGTGATATATGAGATTTCTTGCATTTTGGTTATGCTGCCTTTGGATAAATGTCCAATTACCAAATGAAAACAAAAATGTAATTAAAAATGCAAATTTAGTGTTATTTTGTACAATTAAACTCAATTTAAACAAATTATTAAAGAAATAAAGAAAAAATGAATTTGAGTCTGCATTGAAAGTCATGTGCTGGTCACATCAGATTTTTTGACATTATATCCAATTTACTGATTCAAAACATCTTATTTGTATTTGGAAACTGAGTGCAATTTGAAACGTGGACCACTTTCACAAATTCAAAAAAATTTGGCAGTAGCTCCAATCTGATGGATTTGAAATGGTTTTGCATTTTTCTTTGTGGCTAGTTTGTCTTCTTTAGACAATTCCAAAACAGATCAAGTTTCAGAATATAAATTTATAACCATAGTTTTAAAAATATTTCAAAATGATAAATTTTCGAACGTTTTATCTACTAAAATTATATTAAAAAACTAAAAATCCAATCATATTCAAATTCTAATTCAAATTTATTAATGCAACAAACAAGAAAATGAAGGCGATAATACCAACAGACAGTAAAACAACTGATACTATTCTTACCACATGGAATGCAAACAATTTGTTACATATTATTCACATGCAAAACAAACAATTTGTTACAATACGGTCTAGGAACTAACAGGTCCATTCAGGTGGTTAGGATAAACTATAATAAGGAGAGATTGGCAACACATTCCAAATAATAATTAACAAAAACAATACATAAAATAATTACTTCACAATTAATTACTTTAGAAAATTACTTTAAAATAATTACTTTATAATTAATATATAATTACTTTGTAAATTTTCATCACCACAACATACACTTCCAAGATGATGGCATCTAAGTGATTGTCATATTCAATATTTATTAAATACTTCAGGACATAAATCGGCACTGTTAAATTTCTAGACAATTTGTAAAATAGTTTTCAATTATATTCATTACTACCATATTTGAAATAATAGTCTTTGCATACGTAAATTGAGTTTTATCACACAGGATTAGACAGGAAATAAATATTTATTTGAAATTAAGCAAAATTCGCAGCTTTAAAATAATTTCCTTTTGATTTTGCGATTGTTGTTTGCAGGTAAATTCAGTTAATTTCCACATCATAATTCATTTACGTCATTTCAATGAAATATGATAAAATCAATTTGCGTTAATCAACGTGAAACAGCCCTCAAGAAAACCACTTATTTCTAATTTGATTTAAAATAAAGCTCTTTCCAAGGAGCAAATTGCTATTTTATAAAGCGAAAATACATAGAGAGCGTGAATTACATTTGAATAAATGAAAACATATTTATCATGCGGAATTCTCGGTTATCATCACAATGGTTGTCCCAAGAAGGAAAATTCGAATATCAGAGGCAATCAGCGGAAAAAGCTGGGAAAAAATCGTCTTCAATCTGTCTCTCGGGTGCGGAAATTGCATTTGATAACTGTCATTTGTCAGATTCCACATCTAATGCATGCTATATGTATCAATGTTGCTTAAAAGGTATTAAAATATGTTTTCGCTTTTTACTTTCTGATACGTAGTATTGAGAATTATTGTTTGAATGATTTATTTTAATTCGAGATTTTTATGCCAATATATATTTTAAGACTTCCTGAACACGTTTTGGCTATTTTTAGAGTGATGTCCTTCTGTCTGTATGATGCTTGTGGTCGATTTTTGTTTACACGATACAAGCCACAAATACACTACCCGACACAGAAAATGCAGCATTATGAAAGAGCGAATAGAATGTGATGATAAAGAATGGCAGAGATGTAATGGCGCAAAGGCAGATATGGCATATATAAATAAGTGATGTTAATTCCAGAAGGATACTACAATACAGTAACGGCATAGGTAGTAGGACCATCTCTTGCGGTGATATAAGTAGCAACTTTAAGAAACAGATGCAATGCGCTTGCGGATAGTTTCTTGTGGGATGGATGACCATATGCCTTCAACCATCCTCCACAGGTGGTCCTCTGCTTGAGGTGGGCCAGAACAGTCAAACGACGGCCAATCATGTACCAGACATTCTCGATGAGTGAGAGATTTGGAAACAGTGAAACCAAGGTAGCACCTGGATACCTTGCAAGGCTTGCCTGCTGATGGTTGCCCTGTGCGGTCGCGCGTTATCTTGCTGGAAAACAGCATTTTGCAACCTTCTTAATGTAGGGAAATGCAACCTAACACAGCACCTCATCCACATATCGTTGTGCCGGGATTATGACTCTGATAAGAACTAGAGGTGACTGGCTACCAAAGCCGATGGCACCCCAAACCATGATGCCGCGTTTTCGAGCAGTATGGCGTTCTGCAGTCGCAGAAGGATTGGATATGTGTCCACGTCGTCTCCAGACTCTCACACGCCAACTGTCATTTGACAAACAGAACCGATACTCGTCGTTAAACACTATCATGTCCCATTTAATCGTCCAAGAGTCTCGGGTCCGACAACATTGCAATCTCTCACGTCGGTGTCTTGTCGTCAATGGCAGTCTTCGTAAAGAACGGTTTGAATGTAAGTCGTTTTCGGCCAATCATCGAGAAACTATTCTCGCTGATATTGTAACATCTAATGTACCCTGCAAATTCTGCAGAATATCGATAGTCGTCGTTTGTGGGGCTACTACCGCATGCCTTCGAATACGTCGATCAACGCGTGCTGACGTGCATTTAGATGAGCATGTACCACTTCGGCAATTTACATGTCCTTTTTCAATCCATCTTTTCCAAATTCTTTGCACAGTGGACGCATCTACATGTGTTTCAGCGGCGATACGCCGGTACGACAACCCAGCCGTACGTAGGCCTAAAATGCATCCTCTTGCACGATCGTCCAAATGATTAAACGAACTTCTGCATCATTAGCCAGGTATCTCTTCAATAATACGTGTCTTCTGAAACGAAAAACAGCTCGGAAAACGAAATACTGGCAGTGTCAAGACATAGATTAGAAAACAGCAACATTAACGCAGGACGTGAATGAAAACAAGAGCGTTTTTTCCTATTGATTAATGTGCTAAACAAATGCAAATTTCCCATAAATTAACATTGCATCCCTTTAATCAAAATACAACGTTTTATGGGTTTTATCATCAATACTGGAGGTTGTGTCAGGACCTCAATTTCAATAAAATCGAATTGTGTGCAGAAATAATCGATATCAGTCAAAATGCATTGGGGTAACGCGTATTCGGAGATTTTACAATTTCAATCACCGCCATAAAAACTCTGACCCCCAACATCCCGCATCAATAAATAGATTCTAAGCTAGTCTATGCAACCAGTCTAAAGACGGGGTGCATAAGAAATATTCCCACCCATCCACCAATCTGCAGAACTTATGTCCGTAAAATTATCAGATACCAAGCACCTCTCACTATCAGTATAATTGCTATACAATACCGTCCCCCATCTGCATAATTGCTATACAACCCTCTTCCATCAGTATAATTGCTATGCAACTCCCTCCCGTCAGTATAATTGCTATACAATACCCTCTCTTTCAGTATAATTGCAAGACTACCCCCTACTCCAAGCAAAATGTAACTTCTATATGTCCACCTAATAAAACTTACTTGCCCACGGGGAGTGAGATTCACTTTATTACTTTCCTTATATGCATAATGTATAAGGAAAGTTTTGTGACGGGGTCGAAATTTCAAATTCGAGTTTTCGACGGGAGAGCATGTTTCAAGCATCCTTAATCACGAATCAAACATTTTTGAAGTGATGTCTTTCTGTGTGTGTGTGTGTGAAGACTATAACTGACGAACGAATGAACCGATCCGAATGAAATTTGATGCAAAAATCACAATCCGTGAAGCCTATTGTTTTTAAACGTAATCGAATGTCCAGAACCCCCCTAAATTTTCGAGTGTACGTTTGAAAAAATCATCAAAAAATTAAAACCTTTAATAAAGTTATGCAAATAGATATTTTTTTTGTAATTTTTTCTTAGAAAACGATTGACATAAACTTTAGAACGCTAGAACGAACCGTTCTCCAGATATTGCACATTTTTCAAACAAATTTATTAAAAAATCCCATAAATTAAAAAAAATATTAACTGTTAAGAAACATGTTCACTTTTCATATGTAATATCATGCGATAAATTGGGTGACATCATTCTCGTGGATCTAGCTCGTTCCATCCATGAGAAAAGATACTTTGAGTAATACTTTTGTATTTGAACGCCAATAGTCTTTTATGAGTCATAAGAATAACTTATTTCTCCGTTCATAACGCTTGGCGAGATTTTGGCGATGAATTTGGCAGCAGGTCGCCAACTTGGCGAATTTTTAAAAATGTTGCCAAATTAACGAAAATCTCGCCAAATGGATAAAAATGACGCTAAATCATTGAAAATGACGACTAATCGACAATATCTTGGAAAGAATATAAGCATCTACTATAAGAAAAACCTATTTTTTTTACTGTAAAAGTAGTAAATTCATTGCATTATATAAGGAAAGTCATGTGTTGCCCACATCAGATTTTTTTAAATGATATTAATAATTCTAACAATACGATAAGAGTTATCAAAGAGATAAAATGTAAATTCAGTTATTGATCTGCCGCCAATTTGGCGATATTTCCTTAATTTCAATAGAATTCGCCTTATAATTAATTTTCTACTAAATTCTTACGTGAATATCGTTAATATCGTCGGCGAACTTGATAAAAAGAGATATTGTCTTTTCCTATTCATATAAAATATTTTGTAGACAGACCATGTGTAGCTTCCCTATAGTCACAAAATATATTGTTTTCTATTTAGTTATTAATATGCATTAAAATGGAATAATGGTTTTTCTTGATTGAAGCAATTTCATAAACACATATTTAATGTTACACCAAATTATATTTTAATAAGTAATTGTAATTTTAGTGATACTTACAATTTCACACCTCTTTAGCGAATGGAGATAAGTCAAAGTGCCAATAACGAAAATATCTACGTACATTTTACAGTCGTACATTGCACGGATATACAAGTAGACACATACATAAAACAAATAAACTTTCGATACTGCATTCGCAATGCATCATCTGTACATATACTATAAAAGAAAGTACAAAGTAGGTGTATAGTATTCTAAACATAAAACAATCCACGTAAACATTCGAAAACTCTTTAAAAGACAGACTAGTGTACCCTTTTGTTATTTATCTTTATTAACATTAAATGATTACATCCGTATTCTTCTGCGAAATTATATGTAAAATAATTTCACATACAATTACATCAAATTTAATGTTTCGTTTAAATTACGACTCCTAAATTACTGCAAAAATTAGTGTAAAATAGAAATTTCAATAAATACACTATACATAACACATCAGTAATTTTATCAACTAGGCTCAAAAGCAAGAAAAATACTTTTTCTGCAGAATAAAAATACAGAGCAACCATATCTGTAAATGCATGAAAGCGTCTATCCTTGAAATCAATGGATGAAGCAAATTATAAAAAAATGTACTATTCGAGTTCGTAGGTAAATAAAACCTTCCTTCCTTCTGGATAAAATGTGACAAGAACGCAGAAGCATAGACAATTAGCGTCTGTCACCAGCAAAGGCAAGATGGCACATCACTTCTTGCCTTTAGTGTTGTAATTGCTCGATCTTATGAGGATCTTTTAACGAAGATATTACATTGCAGTTGAAGTTTGATATTACCACATCATTTCGACTATTTTGTATTTATGCTAACTCGTCAAATTTACCTCTCACCCCCCCCCCACACACACACACTCACATAGATTCTCAGAATAAAATATGGTTAAATGAAATTATTGTACTGTAAATCATATTGAATATATTTTCAGTTCTCATTCAGAAAAACATATTTCAAACCGCGGTTTCTATAATACAGTTCTACAACTCAATATCTCTTTCAATGTACACTCACGAATGAAGAACGACGCAAATTCTAATTTGATTCCAAATAAAACTCCTTTGAATATAGAAGCGGATTGCTATTTTATGAAGTGCAAGGTACAAAGAAAAAAAATCGCCTGCATTTGAATAAATGAGAACCCATTTGTCATCTGGAAGTTTCGGTTATCACAATAGCTGTCGAGAAGGGGGAAATCCGAATATCAAAGGCAATCAGAGGGAAAAGCAGGGGAAAAATCGAATTCAATCTGTTTCCCGGATGCTAAAATTGAATTTGATGGCTATCATTTGTATATGACATTCTAGAATGAAATGCGTGCTATGGATATAGCGTGAGAGGTGTGATAAAAAATAAAATGGTTATTTTCGGTCATTAAAGACTGATAATATTCGGAGAATTAGAGGGATCAAGAGTACTTTTAAATCTATATAAAAAAAATTGAAAATTTATCTGTTTCATTATCACGACAGAACGTATGTACTAAATTCCATGAAATTTTGATGGGTGGCCTTGGTAGGGTCCTCCTTAAAATTTAGTCAGCCACCCGTCTTTCTGTCTGCCGCCCTGTCTTGCTGTTTTCTGACTTTAAGCGTAACTCCATCGTTGAATGAACCACCAAATGTACGGGATATATATAGTGCTTCATATGAAAAATAAAATGTGAAATATCTGTTTTATAGGTAATTGCCTTTTACAACAGTTTTGCAGAGCCGAAGCGGTGGTCGAACGGTCAAGGCGAGAATTTCCAAGCGATCGTTCGGTCGCCGCGTTGTGGGTTCGAATCCCACGTAAGTCATGGATGTTAAGTCGTTGGGGGCAGTGTGTTCTCCCCCTCTCTGGTGCGCCTGGGGCAGCATCCCAGGACGGCTAAATGGTTCACGTTTCTGGCCGATATATAGGCGAATGATGAAAGTTAAGTGCCTGGCTATTTGATTTAAAAATAAAAATAAAATAAAAAAAAGAAAAGAAACATTTTTGCAAGGATAGGAAGGGTAAAAATGTTAAAAAAAATTGAACAAAATTGAAGCCTAGAATGTCAATAGACCGGCTGAAATAATCGCACTTTATTTTATTGGATTTTATGAATAACTTTCTCAATCATCGTACCCATAGGCATACAGCCACACTTTACAAATGGTTGATTCGTATTCAAGGTTATTCAATACGTGTAGCTCCTTCAAAATTCGAAGTTTAGTTTCGAACTCCATCACGATAACTTCACATTTAAATGACTAATTATGGAGATAAAGACAGAAGATTAAGGAGAACCTACTGATTATAATTTGCACTTCGTCATGAAAGCTAAAAGAAAATATCGTTTGGACCACTTTAAATATAGAACATGTCGTACTAGTTCAATAGATAAATTACTGTAAATTGCCATTTGCGCAATTTAATATCAACGAATCGAACTCCCGCTGACAGTTGTGTTGTTTGCACCATCTAAAGATACAGTCTTATAATTATATATCTAACTTGCAATCACAAATCTAAAACAAGTTCTTGATGTAAAATATATTTTCGCGAGTGAAGCATGCGGAATCTGGAGTGAAACATCTGAAATTTTGAAAGAAATGTGGTTTAGAGAAACGACAACGAAGACAACATATTGTAACGAATATGCAACAGAAAACCATTGTTATAATTTGTAGGTCTAGTTCGCTTAACCTTGGTGGCAAATTCGATGACTTTAGCAACAGATGTGGCGTATTATTACCAATTTGGAGACTTTTGGTGACTTTTAGAAACTTCCCGAATTTTGTAGATTGTTATTAGAATTTCATGAGTTGCGTGCTTTTTGGAGAACTTTTCACATAGAGTATGGAATGTAAATAAGTTCAACATCGTTAAATTGGGTTGTTACCGTGATACCAGTAAAAGTATCTACCAAACTCAATACAGAACTCAATGTCGATTTTTTTTCTCATTATATATACCCTTTTTAGTTGTATTGCAAAACAATACTGGTAGAAAAGTGTGAAATATTGTTATTTTAGATCTGTGTATCAACGTCTGATCTATCCGTCAGCATGCGTATATCGCTTGCTCCGACCGTACGATTGCCTGGTGGAATGACTATAAACGTATCATCCTCGACAACTTTGCTGTTTGTGGTCTAATTTGGACGAAACTTTTAATCCATCAGAAATATATAATTAAATAATAAAATGAAATACATAACCCCCCCAGAAACAGCAATGTCTTTGTCTAAAAACCTTGTACCATCATCACGTACAACACGCATCAACCCTTCGAAGTATGTAAAAGGAGTGATGTTTAACATCAATCTATAACGAGTAACAATGTTACTCACTAATTGTTACTATCTCTGCTGCAGATGGTAATGTATAGGGAAGTTATTGGAATCAAGTCAAACATCACAACTCGAGTTTCCGACTGAACTACACATTTTGGTACCTCTAGAATACGAAGAAACTATTTTTAGAGTGATGTGCGTGTGTCTGTGTCTGTCTGTGAAATGTATGTATTCACAATGACTCAAAAACTGAGGGACCAAATTTTATAAAATTCTATAGGTAAGTCACGTGTAGGTTACCCTGGGGCTGATTAAATTTTGGTACAATTCAGATATAAAGAACTTGCCTTTTTTAAGAAATGGCCCGCAAAAACCATCAGATCTAAATTAAAAGACTACATATGCTCAAATGCATCAATAAAATGCTTGTTTCATATGTAATTTTTGAGGATGGAAAGAACAACACCAATTCTATTACTTTAAGATTAACCGCTCTCGAAATAATTTAGGTTCTTCGCATTTTTGCTTAGCTACCTTTGAAAATACGTCCAGTTACCAAATGAAAACGATAATTAAATTAAAAGTGCACATACAGAGTCATTTGAAATAATTGTGCGTGTTATTTTGTGCAATTAAACTCAATTTAATGAATTATTAAAGAAATAAAAGAAAAAATGAATTCGAGTGTGTAGGGAAAGTCGTGTACTGCCCGCATCAGATTTATTTTCTAATTTAATTTAAAATAAAATAGTGAATATTAGAAACAAATTACTGTTTAAAAAATAAAGTGCTCATATTAATGGTAGCAACATTTGAATAAATGAGAACGCATTTATCACTTGACGTTCTCGGTTATCACAAAGGGAAAAAAACGCAAAGGGAAAAAAACGAATATCACAGGCAATCAGAGAGAAAATCGAATTCAATCTGTCTCGCAGATGTGAAAATTGCATTCGGAGGTCATCATTTCTATATGGCACCCCAGATTGCTACTCTTAATTTACGAAAGGGTATTTCTAAAAGGGTAATAAGCGGGGCGTATTTGTTTTTAATCTATTTATTAATAGTCAGAAATTGTGTAGACTTTCGCCCTCAAATATTTTATTGTTTGAACTACAAAAGCGGGACTGGCACGAAACTTTTGGTTAAAGAGTGTAAATAAGACTAATATAGTGTATTTTTGACGTGTTTTCTTTATCTTTACGAGAAATCATTGCCCGGCTGTTGAGCTGGCAGCTCGAGTTTGATAGCCGCTGATCTGAACAGGAGGATGCCCTTCACGACCAACTGAGGAACGGACTGTTGGGTTCATCGTTGCCTCTATTGTAGAGACTAGTCTACTTAGCTGTCAATCATCTCACTGACTTTGCTGTTTGTAAATATTGTGCATGTTTGTATTTGGTTTCTTTCTTCCATGAGGTGAAGCGTGTATATGAATTTTAGCCTATTAAAGTTGTTAGGCTTTCTGGCCAGGGTGGGTCCTGACGTGTAGTATGGTGGTGGCCATTGTTTCCTTTGATGCCGGTTTCACGGTGTGCATGTCTTTGGACCCTTGGTGGTCCGGTAGATGGTGTTCCTCGCTGTCGGCTTTGCCGGGGACATGTGTCGGGGCGTTCAGCTTTGCTATCGCTCTGACTGATCATCATTTAAGACCTGACAGGGAGTGTTACTGACTCTACCTTTTCATAATGCTCCCCCTAAGGAAATATTTCATCAACAGGCAGCTCGACTCATATAGTTGCCTCTTATAAGAAACTTTTTGTTCGTTGGAACCTAAGTTATCTTTAGGTTGACCTCTTTTGTTGATACTGTTTTGTAACTTTTTAACAGTATTGTTTTATTATAGAATAAGATTATTTCCACTCATAGGGTGACTCTCTAAGATTGCAGGAATTAGTTGTTTTCCTCTCCCATTTTGCGCCTCTGCTGGGGCGTTTGAGGCGTGAATAGTGCCGCTGTGGCGGCTGGGTGGCCGCCATAATAGTGTTGGGTTGCGGTTCAGTGAGGTGGCGTCGGTCATTGGCTTTTGGGTCAGACGCTGTACTGGTGTCCACGGTTGCTATTGAAACTATGAATATATCATCTACCGTATACCTACGGTTAGGATTGGAAATACTTGCTGATTACCTTTCCATAATTTACAACAATATGAGGTCCTCTACAATATGTGGAGGAGACGATAATTATTTTACTTATTAATATACAGGATTCCCTCTTACTTTCTTATGATTGTGCCCTATCGATAGCAAATAACAGCAGCGCTTCTAGCTGCGAATTGAAGAAGTAATAACTTCTATCCCCAAAACCAAGTAGAGGCGAAAATATTCAATTACAAAGTTGTATGCCATCCTATATTGATGTTATCACATAATATTTACACAGACGCCAAAATTATGTCAAAGAAAAGGGATAGTTATTGCACTGTATTATTTGTCAGAAGCTTTTATAATAATCCTTTCTGCAGTTTTATCCTTCTTGCAGTTTCCGCATAATTTTTCTTTTTGTTGTAAATAACAAATGTATACAACATTTGTTGTTTACTGCAGAAAAGATAGTTCTAAATAATTCCTGCCATTTCCATCATAAATACTTTTAATAATAAACGACACACTTGCAAAACCGCTTTTTTTGTGAGACAAATGATGCAACATAAGAATTATCCCATTTCATTGACCTCATTTTTCATCATATTTGTACGTGTTATGTGCAAAAACCCGTCTTTCCATATTAAATTGAGAACGGTCTAGAACTGTATGGTTTTAAATTTTCGCTTTCCTTGCTTCGTTTTCGAGATAGAAATTTTGATTTCCTCAATCCGCTTCTAGAGACGTTTCAAACTTCCTCAATCAATGGTGCATTGTTGCTTTCCTTTAATTAGACCCTGCTTCTGCAGCTATGGAGCATTTCCACTGGAAATAAAACATAAGGATTTAAGAGGAAACTCTGTATTTTATTCAAACACATGACACAATTTGTGAAAAGGAAAATGTTTTAAAACTGAGTAGTTCTACAAGACAGTGATGCAAACGATCCAAGTGTATAAAGTATGCAAAGCAAAATATGTATAATGTTAAAATTTGGCAAAGTCAAAGCATAGACCTGAATCCAATCAATCATATGTGAGAGAATCTGAAAGGGAATATTACGGTACTAAACTTTTTCAATCAAGACAACTTTTAGTACTCTGAAAAGTGAATGAAGTTTTTTTTATGAAGATTGTTGGGTCTTTATGAAAGAAATACAATTCCGTAATAATGGAAAATCTATATGCTGTCAACTTCTAATATTTCACAACTAGTGAATTTATTTTACTTTTATACTGTTTACAAAAACGTTTCATTTTAATTGCAAGTTTTGCATACTTATAAGACTTGCACAGACTATATTTTTGTGGGACACATAATCTGCTTGGTGATAGTTAAATTGCTTTAAATGTATGTTATCTACCCTAATAAAATATTAAGGAATATTATTATAACTGTTATTATGCTTAATGAATCTAAAAATTAAAAAAAATATTGTAACAGAAAGCATATTAAGAAAGGTGTGTTCGAAAGCAAGAAAGAGTTTTTAAATGTCAGGATAAACTGGACAGAGCATCAGTACTAAGAAATACATGTATGCATCTGTTGAAAAATAACTGTATTACGTAATCCATGATGGTAATTGCTGCCAGAAGAAAACTAAAATTAAATAAATTAAATCTCACACTCCACAAATCACTGGTATTTCTAAATTGTGTCATCGAAAGTTATTTGAGTTCGGTTGAAGTTAATTCAGGTAGCTTCTAAATCCGGTCACTTTCTTTAATTTTTGTTATATTCTGCTTTTAACTGTTAAATATTTACTGGCCTTTTTAATGTTACAGTCGAATGTTATTTAAATTTAGTTGATGAAGTGGCTGATACAGATGCCGAAATGGGAAATTTTTCTTCAAATTTTTGTTATATTCTAAATTTCTCAGCATTTATTCACTGGCATTTTAAATTATTTGATCGAAAGCCAATTGAATTTTGTTGATGGAATTAGTTTATGTACTGTAACCGGGTACCTGGTTCGTTTTTGTTATATTTTGACTTCAGCAGTTTTATTTACTGGTGTTTTTATATTTTAATCGTATTCTATTTGAATTTAACTAATAAAGTTAACTCATTTAGCTTAGTAAATAGTTATTTAAATTCAGCTGAAGTTAACTCATATATAGATCCTAAAATTAATCAATTTTCTCAAATTTTGTGACATATTTTTAATTCCACATACTTTTATTCGTTGATATTTCTAAATCGTTTGATCAAAAGTTATTTGAATTAATTTGATGAAGTTATCTAATGTAGCTTTAATAACCGATTACTTTATTCATTGTTTGTTATTTTTTTTCAGCAGATTTTTTTAATTTACTGGAATTTTTACCGTTATTATTGATTGTTAATTGAATTTAGTTGATGAAGGTAATTCTTGTAGATTTCAAAACCGGTCGCATCCTGCGTAATTTGTGCCATATTCTTCTTAATTACACAGTATTTTATTCGTTGGTATTTTTCAATTGTTTGTTCAAATATTATTAGAATTTAGTCGATGAACTTGCTTATGTAGCTTTTCGAAACATGTTGTATTCCTTTAGCTTTTGTTCTTAATTCTGCAGTTTACAGTAGTTTAATATTTTGCTGAAGTAAGCTTTTGTATCTTCCGATACGGGTTGTTCTCTTATTTTTACTCACAGTTTGTAGTTCCCTTCTACCGTAATTTGTCCTTCATCTTTACATTTACTTTTATATTTCGATTTTTACGCTGGTAACAATTACTTTACTAGATACGTGACACAACTATTTTTCAACAGACGCGATCTTGCCTTTGTTGGTATTGGTGCTGTATCTCATTATCCTGATGGAGGTTTTTTTGTCCTGAAAGTCGGCTAATACCTCTTTTAGATCTTTCTATACTGTGTCTTAATGAATTTTTTTATGTTCAGACAAACATTTAAACTTATCAAAGAAAGCGAAAATAAAAGTTTAAATATTATGTTGCAATATTTTTTTAATAAGTTTTACTTTTTGAAATATGTTTAAAGCTTAACCAGAAATACAGTTGTTTCTATTGAAAATTATCTTAATTATGAGTTCTGTCCCGTGATTGATATTTTGAGTATGCAAGGGTTCGTCCTAAGTCACCGGTGTGTAGGATTTTGAAGGTCTGGAAATACATTTTACCTCCTCCTCATTTTGTCCAATACCGAGGGAGAAATGACAATTTTGATTCCATAAGATTTTGTTTTGTAGTTCATACTTTCGTCTTCGACAATCCGATCTCCTCTTAGGTGTGTAAGGTATCAGTTAGGGTGGACGGTTGTGGTCCATACTATAAGTCGGCAAATATTCAGCCTCCTAAGACACCACAAGACTTCTGGAGGGGCCAGAAAATATTTTTATACTCCTCATTCTTTTCGCCCGAGCGGGTTAGTGGAAATCCGGTTCTGTTCTAGGTACTATAATGGAGTTGATAATATAAATGTACACAGATTCAACTTTCAGAATCAAATTTCAGATTCAACTTCACAGATTCAACTAGGTCATGGCAATAGCTTACGGGGGTACTTTACGATCCCTTATTTTCCGAGAGAGAAAATGGAAAATCCGGATCTGGTAGATTCTACCGAGTGGCTAATACTACAGGGTGTTACACTAGGTAGTCTCTCTAAAGAACTATCTATATTTTTCTTCCCACTCTATATAGAAATATGACGTTTAGTTCACGAGTGACGATAATTCATGGGTATGTAACACCATTCTAAATGTATGCTGGATATGTTCTCCACCGACGTCCAGGTACACTCGAGTGCGATGACCCAACTTTTTTGTGAATATGGTAATGCAACGTTTGTCTGGCGTATTCATTTCCCCAAAATGCAGGAATTCGTGCTGTGTTACCTTTATAGACTTTCTTAATTAATAACTTTTTTATAATAAGCACCCGCTCCGCAATGGTATAACTATACACCCTGAACGACTTTCGGAGCCACAGTGAAATACACTTTGACACTGGATAAAAAAAGTGCATCCATCCATCTGGCGGGGTGATGTCACTTAGGAATGTTCTATCTATGACTCATCGCGTTATTTGGAAAATCTCTATCGTCCATTTCTTTAGTCATGGGTCAAGGTCACTTGTAAACTGAACGTCACATTCCTATATAGAGTGGGAAGAAAAATATAATTAATTATTTGAAAAGCCTACTTAGTGAAAGACCTTGTAAAAGTATTTAAATATGCCTACTTCTAAGTCACTGATGGGCTTTTAGTGCGTCTAAAAAATCAAAAACGCATTAAATAATTATTATAGGTACTGCATTTTTGTTCAAAATTTATTGTATGGAATGTGTCATATATATGGCGCTTGTAAATGTTAAAGTCAGTAATAAACAACATTTAAGAGTTACTGTAAATTCCACATATAAAACATTTTCACTTCGATTTCCTATGCGCTATTCATTCCCAAAGTTTTCCACATCGAATTTATAATCCCATCCCATCCTTCCTTATATCACTTTTCCTAAAAAAAAACATATTTTCCGAGAAAAAGTAATAAAACAGTAATCAGTATCGTTTTAAACTTTAGTACAAAGTATCCGATTTTCATCTCTTCCTAAGTTGCCTCCTTGTACGAAGAATGATCTATTTCATGAAGAAGATAGGATGAAGATATTGATCTTTGGCTCCTTTCAGCCATTCCCTTCTTTCCGAAATTTTGTCTTGTAGTGCAGAGGATGGGGTATTTCCTTGATAAATACTTCCAAACGATACTTTTATTTTCCCTTGGAGTGCATCTGCGCCCCTTTTTCTTAGCTGTTTAGGAAACTCTTCTGCAAAGTATGATGAAACGAGTTTTTATCAGTAGCCTTTGGATCTTTATGTCTTCAGATTTTCGGAGGACTTTTTTGGGGGAGTTTAAAAATATGATGTGGCTTCAACATGACTTTTTCTAAGATGATGCAATACATTTACTTTTCCAACAGCCTACCATTAGCCAAATGAAAAGTTATTAAGATCTATGACTGAATATCAAGCTCTGAATATCTATAACTGAATACCATGTCCTAAATATCTATGACTGAATACCAAGTCCTGAATATCTATGACTGAATACCAAGTTCTGAATATCTATGACTGAATATCAAGTCCTGAATATCTATGACTGAATACCAAGTCCTGAATATCTATGACTGAATACAAAGTTCTGAATATATATGACTGAATACCAAGTCCTGAATATTTATGACTGAATACCAAGTCCTGAATATCTATGACTGAATACCAAGTCCTGATTATCTATGACTGAATACCAAGTACTGAATATCTATGACTGAATAACAAGTCTTGAATATCTATGACTGATTAACTAGTCCTGAATAACAAGTCATCCTTTCAACTGTCCTGTATGTTTAAATTCAATTCATTGTTTAGCACTCTTGAAACCACAATCAGTATTAAACTAAAAACATATGTAAGATTCCTAGAGAAGTACTTAATAACTACAATAACTTTGTACGGAATGGTTCATAACTGTTGACGTTAGATTCATGTGTACAAAAGTGACCAGTCCTGATTAAATAAAAGGGATTACAGTACTGCTATAGGGTATAATTTAAAAAGCTAGCATAACGAATTCGGCAACATAGCTAGATGGCCGAAGAACCAATTGCAATGTTGTAGAATATTGTCTTGTTAGTGGGAATCAAATAAAATATTTAACAAGCATTTATCTGATAAGTTTGAAAAAGTAAAGCTCCGTAAAGTTCAAAACAGTAAAGTTCAGTATAGCTTGAAACAGTAATGTTCAGTAAAGTTTAAAACAGTAAAGATAAACAGTAAAGTTTCTAAGAGAAGATAAATTTAGATATATTCTAAAAGGAGAAACTAAACAATTGTAAATTTCTAAAATACACGTTTCAAATGCAAAAGTGACTACAATTCCTATTCTGTATACGAATATGAGTATTTTGTTTCGGACATGAGCAAAATGTTACGTGACGTCACGTGCCCATGCTTTATAAGAAGTAGCTTTAGTTGATGATTTTTACTATTCAACCATGAAAATGCAGCCAAGATTTTGGAAATGCTTCTTTCCTTCATAAAACATATTATTCTTTCAAATTTTATTCACATTTGACTATATTTATGCATTTTTTACTATTGCATATATGAAAAATTGTCGAATTTGCATAAAACCCGAATGGAGATATCTTCATGTAGAAAAAAAAATCGTTAAAACCTATAAAGTCCATTTTAATGAAATAATAGAAATGAATTATTTGTTCACTCTTAATCTTGCTGGACATCATTCCTTTGACCATTTTTTTCCAATTTCTGCAGTGAGAGCAAAAATTCCCAAGTGACAGAGTAAGGGTGTAACAGAAAGAAACAGGTCAATTATTTTAATGGAAGAGGAAGGTACCGCTCTGTCCCAAATAACATCGCATCGAATTCCTCTACTGGACTGGAATTATCTGCTCTTTTTGAATCGGATTTTATAACAATAAAAGGTATTAGTCACTGAACCTGTCAATAAGGGGAAATGTCTCAGAGGTATCAGGGAGTATATTTGACTATCTATTTTTACATCAATGAATTTACACGCTATTCATATTTGCTCTAACTATAACAGATGTTTAGTTATGATTTAGATAATTAATATAATTAAATGAAAGTTGAATAATTTAGTTAACCATTTCATTATCGCAAGCTATTAGAATCACTAGGCGTTTCCTAGGGTAATAATTAAAGTGATTCGTTTTCGAATTATGAGAGCATTACAAACCGGCAAAACAGGTATTTAAGTTCCCGCTGTTCCACTTGAGGATGCATAGGAGAATGAAACTTATATTAAAACATTCCCTGGATTCATTGTTCTTGCTTGAAATACTTTAAAATTAGATTATGCTTTTTCGAAGATGGCAGATCTCACTTAGATAATATTTTGCAATACCGTTACGTTAGAGCATCGGCTAAATAGTACGAAGATTCACGGTTGAAGCAACAAGGTTTTTTACAATAGCGCCCAAACAGATCAACCCTGTAGGGTAGTGCAAAAATGTCGGGGATCTAAAAGTGACCCATTACAACTAGCATGGATTCAGTGGACTCTGATATATTGAGCGCCTATTTCAAGTCGGGAGGCTAACGGCCCCGCAGGAAGCTATTCTGGAGAATAAAAAAATCTGATGTGGGCAGCACATGACTTTCCCTGCCGACTTATATTAACGTTCTCTTTATTTTAATTAAATTTATTTCACTTTTGATTCAATTTTCGTTCTCATTCGGTAACCGGGCTTATTTTCAAAGGTGGCGTAGAGAAAGTACGAAAAACTAAAATATCTCGAGAACGGCTAGTCCTACTGTAATGGGGTTGGTCTTATTCTTTTCGTCGTTAAAAATTACGTATTAAACAAGCATTTAATGGATATATTTGAGTATACCTAGTTCTTTAGTTTAGATTTTGACAATTTTTGCGGGCCATTTTGCAAAAAAAGACAGGTTATTTTTTTCCGAATCGTACGAAAATCTAATCAGCACCAGAGTGACCCACACGTGATTCATCTACCGAATTTTGTGAAATTCGGTTCATTATTTTTTCAGTTAGAGTGGATACAAGCTTTTGCAGGCCATTTCGCAAAAAAAATGCGGGTTCTTTTATCCCAAATCGTACCCAAAACTAATCAGCACCAGACTCTCTCACAAATGACTTACCTACCAAATTTTGTGAAATTCGGTCCATTAGTTTTTTAGTTACAGTGTATACAAAAACTGCACAGACAGACAGACAGACACACAGACACACACACAGACGTCACGCTAAAAAAGGTTTTTTCTTATTCTAGAGGTCTCGAAACGTGTAGATCCGTCGAAAACTCGACTTGCGATTTTCGGCATGATTCCAATACTTTCCCTATACATTACCAAGTATTGCAGGGAAAGTAAAAATAGTAGCAGGAGGCTAATGTGAAAAAAAATAGCAGGAGGTGGTCAGTCAGATTGTCAGTGACATTAGGTGTGGATAATACAGCGTCCACATCGACGATAAGAACTTGCATTGGAGTCCACGCAAATCTCACTGACAAGGTTGCGTAACATCTTTTCACTGTTAGGATTAATATAATATAATTGCTTTTACATTTACAATCATTTTTTTTATTTATGTTATACTGTTTTACTAGCGGGCTTTGCCCTCCATCGGTTACTAAATATAGCACCCAGTTCTCATAATAATATTTTTTTACGAAAGTGCTGTGACCCAATATTCCATGCGCCTTTTGTTTGTTCAACGAGTCCCTTCTCACCGCCTTCCTTCTTGTGAGAACTCAAAACTCGTAAAGCAATAGAATCGTGTTCAAATTTAGCATGAGCAGGTCGAGCAAGTCCATTGCAGAGTAGAAAATACAACATCAAAATTGCATTAAAATCTGAGGAAGAGTTGTTTAACAATACACTTCTTAATACTAGAATGATGGATATTTTGAACTACCTAGAACGACGGGCAGCGGTCAATTTGATCGCCATAGAAAAAAAATACAACATACATTTAATTCAAAACCAAAACGTCATAGTTACAGCATTTAGGATGTTTCTTTGACACATTTTTTGCAATAAGCGTTCTCGATTCATCGTTCTTTGCATTTTATACAGGTGGGTTTATCGCATATTGAACACATATATTGTGTTTTATTCCGACAGACCAAGCACTGACGACGTTTGTCACTTTTCGCTGCCTTTCCGCAAAGGAGGACTGCTGGACGCTGCTTGGTTGAACAGTACGCGGATCGCAGTTCGTTCACAATATTCAAAATATTGCACAGTCGACCAATTTGCAAAGAATTGCCGTCGTTCTAGGAAGATCGTTGATTTGTTCCCTTATTATAAAATCAATAATTTTCTTCTGTGTTTTCAATAACTTTAAGAAATTAAGAAAAATCTTAAGAGTTCAATGGGATAGGATTAGCTGTTTTGGTGAAATCGTTTCTCAAAGTAGTTATGCGATCAAAATGACACTTCCGTCGTTCTAGTGTTAAAAACTAAGATTTTAAAACTACACGCCCTCCTTTCTTTGGCCACCCCTGCCCCGCCCTCATTCTATCATAGTCGCCCTCCTCCACCAAGCGTAAAAATAAGAAACGAAAATATGAAATGAAAATTCTTGTAACAGAAAATCGTAGGGATCAATTTTTAGTTGAAAGTCAGAAAACTTTCCAGATGTAAGTTATATAATCGTGAATTTAATTGTAAAAAATTAACATATAGGGTGACAACAAAAACAATTGAAGTTTTGTAGAGCAAATTCATTACTCTTCACAATAACAAAATTTGAAAACTGCACCTTGAAAACTTTTATTTTTTGTGGAATTTTAATTTTGTGCAATACTTCGAATTGTCGTAGAGGTTGAAGGTTTCATCGAAACACTGCGATTTCTTCATGGAATGTTAATAATACTGTTTTAAATAATAATAATTTTATTTACTAACTGTTTTAAATAATAATAATAATATACTGTTTTAAATCATAATAATAATATACTGTTTTAAATCATAATAATAATATACTGTTTTAAATAATATTAATTTTAAATTTCTGAATTTTGAATCCCAGTCCCCAGTCCCCTGCTGTCTGTGAAGAAAGAAGTAGGTGTCTTCAGATTCCCAGTTCTGGGAGCGCGACGATGTGTCTGGGATCTTGTCTCATTGAGAACAGTGCATTTTACGGTCTTTTTCGCGATGTAAATAATTCTGTATAAATAAATATCGACTTCATAAAAACTTCAGCTTCTAGAGGAATTTAAAATTTATCTTCTCCTGTTCAAACCAAATATATCTCCTGTTCAAATCAAATTTCACATATATGATAATAATTAATCACACACCAATAAATTTACAATAACCTTCAGAAAAAATAATTAATTTTAAAACTTATAATAAATATTTTATTATTTTGACATGCATCAAATAAAGAGAATAAATTATTTTTAAATGCATGATCTCTACGTGTGTAGGTCATGCAGTCCATATGAAAGAAATTGTAGCCCTTGTATTAATTTTCATTTTACATATATCAAATAAAATCTAGGTGCATCCGCTAGGCTAGATCCGGACTTATAGCATCAAACAATTTGCAATTTTGCATGATCATTTAGAAAAATGTGCAATATGCGGTTACAATCGGACAAGAATTTCTATTTTTTAAAGAATTTAAGTGGAAATTATTTTACAATACTTTTGTATAAATATTTTATTTTCATTCATTTATATTCAAAATCTAATTTTGTAAACGCTATTGACATAAAAATGGTATTTAAATGACGCCATTGAAAACAAATGTTTTATTTAGAGCTATAAAGATGGAGGTAGATGGAAACTTACTCCGTGGTTATGAATAAAGCTATCGTTGAGAGTTTTTTTTTCTATCGTTATTACTAGATTTCAAATTATCGTAAATATGTACCTGAAAGTTACATATTTACATAAGAAGCACTTTGTAAGTACCTCTATATTTAAAAAAATATATAGATTGGCATGTCATTTTCTCTCTGATTTCGGATATATCACACATACTGCGCTGGTGCACACGGATTGTATAAGTGTGCTGAGCAGCCTCTACTCATAGATTATGAATTCATTTTTGATAGTTCAGGAGGGACTAATAGCAATGTATTCATGGCAGTGTCTGAGCGGATCTCTCGAGGTCGGAAGCGAAATCTGGGCAATTCCCCAACTAATGTATTACGCCTGCGTAGCAGGTAAAGCTCCTATAACCGGCCCTTTATATAGGAGCTACAACTATCCTCTATACAGGGTCATATTTAAGCGGGTTCAAGCCACCGAAAGAAATACTAAACACACATGTGATTAAAAAAATTTACTCAATCCCCCATTCAATTTATCGTTCTGGAGTCTTAACTAGAAAACAATTTTTTTCTCAAAAAAAAAAGTCAGAATCACACTAAGGAGTTTCTAGAAACTAAGAATAAAAGAAGTTTTCTGACTACTGAGTCACTGCAATAGGGAGAAAAATTATCTTGCTGCATTTAAACCCGAAGTCTTCAAATTTGGGAAAATCCCGATTCCTGGGGCTGGCTGAAGAAAGGGAAGAAGCAAGTAGCTAAAGCTAGTTACTTAGAGACAAAAGGTCTGCACAGGTCTAATAAAAAAATGACTTTATCTGGTCCGAAACTTGGCCACAGCCCGAAAATTTTTCAAAATATTTCACCCGAATCTGACCCATTCTGAAAACACTCAAAGCCAGTCTAACGCGGCCCGGCTCGTAATTTTTACAATACATTGAAACCTGTTGCTTCGTACGACGATCAAAATTTGCCATTTAAGAAATTTAAGGAATTACACAAAATGTGTATTACCTACATATGGTTATTAATAAAATAGAATCCAAACGTGCATATATGTGTTAATTGAATAATCAGAGATGAAATGAGAAAACAGATCTACACGGAGAGTATGTTCAATAAAATGCTTTCTTAACCCATATAAGTTTTCAGTGAATAATGCAATGCCCCTTTTGTTAAAGCTTATCAGTGCCAAATATTCCTGAATGCAACTATGTTATATACCCCATGTTGCAAATCAAACATGTCATATACCCCAATTGTCGGTGTTTTTAAAAACATTTCAATGCCAAACTTTCTATATGTATGTATACATAGATATTATTTTCTTTGATAATTACATATTTATGAATATTTCTAAAATTTAATAATTTTAAAGGAAAAGTGTAAGACTCTAAATCAATTTAATATATTTTTATTTACAATTTGCGAAATAATTTCAGCACTATGTTTTTATCGCAAAAATAAAATGTTTACAAAGACACTAACTGACTTAATGTAATATTTACTAAGAAAATGTTTCTTACATATTCATCCGTAAAATTAATTGGATTGAACTTTTAATTTAAAGCCAGATTTTTCATAAAATATTAAGAATTTTATTTTTATTTGTAATGTTTTTCGCTTTGCTACATTAGCTGTCAGTGTACAAAATCGTCTTTCGCAGAATTATGAAAGAAACAATTTCTAATGAATTTGTGAAGGATGTTTCGAAATAAATTTCCCAGAATATTTTTCAAATAAATAAGAAATGATTAAAGATATTTTGAACGCAATTTAAAGAATCGAAATGTGTTTAACTTTTTATGGAGGCGTAAAATGTTTAAAATCTCTATCTAGATGATTGAATACTGAAAATGTGTTTACTGCTCCATTACCGCTTGGCTATATTTCTCTAAATATGTCACCAATCGAAACAAGCATATATAAATACTGGCTTTTCATTGGCTTAACTGGAATTATTTTTCATTGGAATCTCACCGGGTGTATTTTCACAGACAAAATATTTAGTAAATTATTATCTGAATGTAAAGTCAATTATAATTCACTTTCTATTTACAGGGCAACCTAATTACAATTTGATCAAGAATATAAATCAAATGTTAAAGTCATTCAAGCGTCACTGTACTGTTTTGTAGCAATGCTACATTTTTAGAAATGCTACAGGTAAGTTCCTTTACTCAATAATTGTATTTGTTTCAGATATTTAAAATTTGACTCTTAAATTGCTGAAAATAATTGCAATATGATTACTGATTCGCTATGTTGGACACAGAACCCATGAAAAAGGGGAGCACAGCATTCTAGGTTAACATTATTGCGTTAAGCTAAATATATCTCCATTTCATATTTAAAACAACCTTAAGAAAATTCCCTTGCCGTACTATCTTCCCGGTAAATATGATAGCAGTATATAAAATTTGATTAATATGCTTTCAGTGAACTATGAGTGATCATAGAACGAGGCTGGAACCAAAGTGCTTTGTGGCGAAATATGGTCTGTATTGGTGAGTCACAATGCTGATTGTTATTGTAAAAGTTGATTACTTTAAGATCAGGTGTCGAATGACGTTGGACACTCGTTTATGTTTAAAAACTACTGAACCCGTTTATGTTTAAAAACTACTGAACATATTTTGCTAAAAAAATGTTTATATATTTTATGGTATAATTTGAATATTTCCTAAAATTTTCAAAGCGATTTGTGAATTTTAACTTCGGTTAGAAATGTCTGAAAAATAAGGTCCATAGGGTTAAATGGATATCACTTTATCAACCCGGGTTCAATCCAATACTAATTGGGTGATATTATTCAATTACATCCTCGTATGTTCCACAAACCGTCTGAAAAACATACTAAATTTTCATTTTATAAAGTCATTTCCACGGCAGTTATCGCGCGAACGGACACACAGAATGAAAAAAGTCATAAACACTTTTCAACTATGTTGGAAACTGTTAAAAATAAACTGCCTCGAGAACGGCTGATGTCAACATTCGCTGAATGAATCATTTTACTCTTAGATAAAATCATACATATAAAAATTATATTTCTGTAGCGATTTTCGTCATAATTTTAAAAATGATTTCGATTTTTGTTGATTTTTTTAAAGTTGAGGATATTTTATTGGTTTAACCTGCATAAAAATCCCTGGACTTCTGATTATATCTATTTAAATAAAGGTACTAAATTTTTTATTTGATTTTCTCTATTTGTTTGATATCGTACACATGTACTCACAGATAGCCAACGGCCGTACCGTGCTGAAAACACCGGTTCTCGTTAGATCACCGAAGTCAGGCAGCATCGGGCGCGGTTAGTACTTGGGTGGGCGACCCCCTGGGAACACCGCGTGCTGTTGGCACATTTCGGGCGCGGTAGCTCGTTGGTTTTCGCGCTGGGTTTGCACGCAGCCACAACTGCCGCCGTGTTCATGCGGAGTACGATCACGTTAAACATGTGGCTCCGTAAGTCCTTCTGAGAGGTTGGTGGTAGGGGAAGGAGGGTACGGTCCCTGTGGATGCCTCCCCACTGGGTTCCGGTCCAAATTGGGTGGTACTACCCGGCCGTCTAAACAGTTACCTTACACCTTTTCTGGTAGGTCGGACGGTCTGGGTCTCATCAACAACAACAACATGTACTCATAGATAGACCCAGACACCACTGAAAAACTGGCTGATTCGCATTAAGAGTTATTCCAAACGCGAAAAGAATTCAAATATGAGTCATATTTTTGACCCCATTATTATTTTAAACCTTCAGATATCTTACATAATAAAAGAAGATGTCTGTGTATGCGCAGCGGGACATTGAACTGTCGCACAACCCTTAAATTCGATATACACGGTCCTTCAGGAACCGGATAGGTGCACCTTGGCGTTATATATTTTTTATTTCAAATTACATGTTATTTTATGATATAACTCGATTTGGGGCGATATTCCCTCAATTCGATTCCTTAGCGTCCTAAAATATTATCACACAGTTTCCATTTCCCCACAATAGGAAAAATAGAAAAACTATCTTTCAAAAACACTCTGAATAGAATGTTGACGATTAATACACAATTTTTAATGAATATTTTAAAAATATATTCTTTTCGTGCGTTTAAAACCTCTCCGATATTTTTATTACGATATAAAAGAATTTGACGTGCAATCTACCTTTAAGATTTAACAGCAGCTTCTAAATACATCACAGCCTACTCAGCGAAAAAAATTCCTAAACACATCCGATGATTAATTATAATTTTTTTAAAGCCAGGTCTTTGACATTTTGAATGAACCGGAAGCTTTCCTATTGCATTGTGAAAACTTCTCCGCTGCCGTTGTTAAAGGTCACGCCCACACACAGGCCACTGAGGCCACGCCCACGCTCAGGGAAAGGAACTTGTCTACCAATTGAGGCCTCTCCTATATAATCGGTGTTACCTCATACTTTAAATAGAACGGAGTGGATTTTCAACAAGCAGTGAAGTATTTATATAGCCATTATCAAATCCCGCTATATAATTGGCTTGTTTGCGAATGAAAAATAATCGAGTGAGAGAACGATTTTTGTTGAAAACAGACATTTCGGAAATTGAGTCGTGTTATTTCATCCTCATTTGTGTTATTTACACAGGAGGTGTATACTTAGGACCCGGACGACGACAGGTATTTCGTTCCAGTACTAGTATATATGGTAACAAAATAAAAATTTGGGATACAAATTTAATATTTAATTTCATATTTAATAATTACTTCAATGAATCAAGATACATTTTCCCTTAACCATGAGCACTGCATTGCAAAATTATTTTATCACCAATATTCAGATACAAATTTTATTTGCTTTTAAATTTAACTTTTAGATCAATGAATCAAGATACATTTTTTCCTAACCAAGAGCACTGCAGTGCAAAATTATTTTATCACCAATATTAAATTCCATCCAGTTATCTTATTATCCTCACCATTAAAACAAAAGATCCTTCCAAAAATTCATTACTTTTATTTAAGCGAAATTAACAAAAATATTGAAAAATCAAATTGCAAATGAGAGAGAAAAGCCGTTTAAAAAATCGCAGCTGAAAAGTATTTTGACGCCCTTGAAAGCATTTATCGCTTCACTAGAGAGAGAGCATATAATATTTAAATAGCGTTGAAAATCAATAGCAAGTGAAAATTACTTTTTGATGACTTTCATTTGATTCGCTTATCGTTGGCAGCTGTGCTAAAATCAAGATTTAGCATTCGTTCTTGATCATTGAAAATATTGAAAAATTTTAATTACATGTTTAGATATTTTGTTTTTGGCGTAAAATATGGAAAATATTGTTTTTAAGGAAACTAGTTATTTTATGTTCTTTTAATATTCTTGTATTTTATGTTCTTGATAATGGGATTTCAGTTTTTGTAATGCATCTTATAACATTAACACTTCAAAATCTTAATTGTTCGAAATGAACAACATTTTAAAAGATGTTCTGAAATGTTTAAATTAATATCCTCATGAATAGTGTCTTACAATTCGAATTTTATACATCTGATCCCAATGATTTCAGCCAGATATGACTGGTTTAAAGTATTTCCCAGATGGAAAGGTTTGGTGAATGTTAACAATCCATACCTTGTTAGCAATCCATACCTTTAACAATCCATACCAATCCATACCAGGGATCCGATGACGCAAATAGGCACGATTACGCTGGCAGGATATTTAGCGTCCAAGTGTTCTGCATCTTATCGATAAGGTGCAGCTTATCGATAAAAATCAACTGAGTCTAATTTTGTACGATTCGAAGGGCTACTACGGTACACGTTGTAGATTATTTCAATACTGGTGACAGCAGTAATATATCATGACACATTGTAGATCTACATGTGCAACACTAGATCTTCTAGTAATTCGTACCAGACGTTACAGTCTTCATATCACTATCGCATCGATGAACCACAGCTGCCCAACATCCTGTTGGCGGTTCCTGCTGTTCAAGTTAAAGGCCCACTATCAGTAGGAACTTAACAAGGATAATCACAAGCTTTGCCATTATAGAAATGATGTGGGACACGACAGCCCAGTACTTAGCTCGGGGGAATTGCATTCGGACAATCCGAGTTTAATTCCCGCCTCTTCCCACACTGTCACCGTGTCCACGTGGAGTACAACCACTTTAAACATGTCAGTCCATAAGTCTTTCCGAGAGGTTGGTGGTAGGGGAACGAGGGTACGGTCTCTGTGGACACCTCCCCCACTGAGTTCCAGTCTAAATTGGGCGGTACTTACCGGCTATCCTAACAGATATTTTAAACCTTCTGGTAGGTCGGACAGTCTGGGTCGAAGAAGAAGAAATTAAATGTATGTGGAACAGACCAGTGGTTAGCTCGCGGAAATTACACTGGGACGATTACCGGCTCTGACCTAACTGTTCCTGTGTTCACGCGGAATATAGGCACTTTAAATATGCGAGTCTGTTAAGTTCTTCTGATAGGATGGAGTTAGGGGAGGAATGGTACGGTCCCTGTGGATGCCTCCCCAAGTGAGTTCCTCTAAATTGGTGGACTCTTCCCGGCCGTACAAAGAGATACCTTACACCTTCAGATAGGTCCACCGATCTGATCGAAGAAAAAATGCTGCGTGACAGTCATGTGTTCAGTCATGTGCTCACAGCATTTTGGTATCATCATCAAAATTAATTAATACCGCTGTCATTCTGATTTCTCGTATAAATACAGTGAAAAAAATATTTCCATATGTCAGGGGTCACTTGACCATTTAATGATCTTGATACGCCTCATCCTTGACAGGCCTCGCGTAACTAATAAGGGTCATAATGTCGTATTTTATCGAAGTATTTGCTAATATGGAATAAAATCATATAGCGTACTTTATTAAGCTTTCTTTCAAGTTTCTGTTTTATTTTACAATTTTCATTTCAATCTTTATAGGGATCTCTAATTCTTTGATTTAGTGAATTTCTACAACTTTTTTTATCTCTCATTTTGTAGCAAACACTCGAGGTGCATAAAACCTGCTTTATAAGTAAAATCGTATAGAAAACACATTAAATCTATCTCAATGTACTTATATTATTGATTTGGGTGTCACTTTCGATGATACTTTTAACTTTCAGAGACATATCGATAATACTATTAAAAGAGCCTACCAAAGACTTGGTTTCACCTTAAGACGATCTCGTGTTTTTGCCAGGTCTGATACTATTACTTGCATTTATAATACCCTTGTTAAACCAATTTTGGAATATTGTGCAGTGATTTGGGACCCTGTTTATGGTCTGCATTCTTATCGAATAGAAGTCGTGCAAAATAAGCTTTTACGCACTATGGATTACAGATTAACTGGCTATTATCCTTATGGTACGCATACGAGTGATCTCAGACAAAAATATAATTTAATGTCTCTTGAGAAAAGAAGAAAATGGTCCCGCCTCTTGTTTTATTATAAAGTCTTAAATAACACTATTGATTGCCCCACCCTAATTTCTTCCTTGGAATTTCATATACCTGTAAATAATACTAGGAATAAAACTTTGTTTCATAATACTACTGTTAAACACAATTACATGAAATGCTATTCTATCTATAAATTTGTTGATCTATATAATACCTATTGTACTGATATTGATATATATAATTTGACTCCTGCCTGTTTTAAAAAAGCGTGTTTTGATGCGCTTGACGTGTATACTGCTTAGTATTCTTGTATTTTATGTTCTGCTCTTTTTGTTCTTGTGTGGCTACTGTAAATGGATTTCACCTGTAGTTGCCAGGTAAATTGAATAAAATACAAATAAATCATGAAAATCTTTAAATAAAGACAATCGAAGTTGGCTATAAAGCACATAGTTGGCTATTAAGCTTTGTTAAACAATGGTAATAAGTGGGAGGTAATGTTTTGCAAATATTGAATTCCGTCAAATGACGTGCATATCTTCTAGTATATAAAAATGCTCTTCGCTCCGTTTTTCTGTAACGCTTGCGATACATTTGGCAAACTTGGTGATTACCTAACGAACTATTGCCAACTTGGCGATATTTTGCCTATGATTGACGAAATTATCGTCATAGATGCAAAAAAGATTCAATTGCAAGAAAGCCAATTGCAAGAATGTTGACGAAAATGACGGCAAATTGATTAACAAATTATTTAAATATTTTAATATATGGATTCTATTGTTTATTGAGGATGCTATCAATATTGATAGTTGTTAATTTAGAAAAGCATGACATTTAAGTTAATTGGGTATATTTAAATAATTTTACATGTTGTCATCCGGAGAACTACTACATGTTTGACTTTTTTTATATACCAAGAAAAACGAATCGGAAGTAATTTTTAACAGAAGTTTATTATATAGAAATTTATTATATAAATTTTAAGTTTATTATATAAAAATGTTTTCCTAGAAAATTATTAAAAAAATATGGGGTATATATATATATATATATATATATATATATATATATATATATATATATATATATATATATATATTGCCGATTTTAGGAAACTGGATTATAATGTTCTTCAAGTTTTAGGGTCCAGATTTTTTAGCTTTTACTGTGTACATAATTTTCAATAACCTGTATGATCAGATTAAAAATACTCATACTTTTGTCAATGTGTTAATAATATCATAGAAAATCGACAATGGATATGCAATATTTGCGAGCAAAACAGTATTTAATTTCAGTATTTAATTGCATGACAGTATTTAATTTCGTTTCTATTTGTAAATGCTTAATTAAAAAACCCAACACAAGTAGACTCTAGTTCATTTAGTGAAATATTTTATTCTTCTCAACTTTATTTATACATAATAAAAAATAGCGCACATTTATAAAAATTTGAAAATATTTAAAACTTACATGAATAATTTAATGATATCATATTTAAATTCTCAGCAGCACAAAGTTTTAGAGGATATACTGAGGTAATTACACCTGGATCAATGACATCTAAGCGTAGAAAAACATTCCTTACAGAAGCCAATTAAAAAAGGATTTTGAATATAAAATTTCCTTAAAACTTCTTATACAAAGTCATTAAAATGTATTTATGATGCTTGCCTGCACATTGGAGTTTGACTAAGAAAATAACAGTAAAAACATAATCTGATTAAGGTATTATTTTACTTTTGTATGAGATTTGAAATAGATTTAATTTTTTACCATTACTGCAATTGTTTATTTCCCTTTTATAATTAGGTACTTATTGAAGCACTTATTGGCAAGTTATTTGTTTTAGAGCTTAAAAAATGTTATCCTCTTCAGCTATGATATACTTAATTTAATTTTATAATACTTTCAAAATTTTTGAAATAGATGCATATCCATGTGTTTTATACTGGAAATTAGTGAATTAAATCTTACACAAATATTAGTGTAAATTAAATCTCACATAAATAATTTGTATATACTAATGTACTAATGTATTTTTGAACTTTTGTGCTAATGTATAACCTTATTATACGAACAAATGTATGTTTTCTCGTATGTACATCGTCCTATCCGGTGAGAAATAGAAGCGTATGCGCTGCAGTCGGATATATAGGAGAGAATCACTTAATAACTTTATGCACCACGTCATAAGACGGGCTTAACAACTAGTATTGCAAAGTATCCCTCAATCCGAATGCATTACTCTTTTTTTCCCTTTCATTTTTCCTACCTTTTGAATAAATTTGAAAAAGAGATAAAAAGAGGGAGATCAATCGAATTTATCCCTTTGCAGGAAACGACATGCCATAGATCGGAGCACCGCAAAATCGTCAATCAATGGTAAAAAAGATATAAAAAAATATGAATACATTCTTTGGCTTTTATTATTTTGGACTAAAAGAATTTTGGGGAAATACATAACGTTTTTCAAGGGGAAGAATGATTTAAATTATAATTTATTTTGCATGTATTTTTTTTGCCTGCTTATTTGAACAAATTATGTTTTCTCTTGTACACCTAGGATATTTAAAATATCCCCATTGTGTTTGTAGTGTACTAATTTTATTCTAATAATATTCAAAGGTAGCGAATATATTGTTCGACGTATCTTTTATTTTTTCAGGGTACAGTCATGTTTCAGAATTTCTGAATGATGAAGGCTTTTTCTAAAGCACAAATAAACGTAAATAGAAATGATATGCAGCTAATAACTCAAACTATCTTACAAGGGCACAAAACCCCCCTGCCAGGTGCAATAAATCAGCCATTACATACTCAACTCATTCACAAAAATGGATTATATTCTTAAAACCCTGACGTACTCCCAATCCAATTTTACTCGTATCACGTCAACATATAAATGATCAATGATTAGCTTCTATACTTTCTGTGATAATTTCTAGAAATATCGGTGTAACTCGGTAAAGTCTGAACCAAACCACATAATTCGAGAATTGACTGGAACTCCCAAATTAATTGGCCAAATCACCAAATTTGTCCACAAGGTCAAGGAATTCGACCTTAAAATAATAAGTGGTTATTTGAAAATATCGCTTTTCCTTGGGAAGAGGCAACACGTTGTGGTTTGGTATTTAGGTATTCTTAACAGTATATCAGGCGTTGCTTGGAATTTAAAACATGTGCAAATTGTAATAGCATTTTAATTATATTGCTCTTCAAAATTTTATTAAAATATTTATCTCAATTCCTCTCTACAAAAGCACAAGAATCTCCGTTTTGTCTGTTCAAAATTATATATACGGTCGTTTTGAGGAATAAAATATCCTGGTCCAGTTTGTAAATCAATAATCAATTTAACAAAAATATGAATATTTGTTAGCATGCGCCATAAAGAAGACGGTTGCTTGTAAGTGTTATTTAAACATTAAGTGTTTTGGACATAAATAGATAAATGACTAAATTGTATTTATAAATATTCCTGAATCATTTTTTATCCTGGTGTAACAATCCATTGAACAACTGGAAATATATTAATTTAAAAATCATTTTACCCCGAAATAAAAGAATGACAAAATGTGAAAATATCAATTAATCTCATAATCTTATGAGATACATAGATATTATGAGATACATAATCTTATGAGATACATACATATATATAATCTTATAAGATACATACATATATATAATCTTATGAGATATATATAATCTACTTAGTTGCTCCAACTGATGTAAAGCAATTAAAAAATTACTACCAATAATTTATTAAATATATTTTCTTTTCAAAGTTTTTATTAATTGGATCAAATAAACTAAATAAAAATCATTTGTTACATAAAATTCATTTCATCATTTTTTTTTACATTATGAAAACAATTTTATTCTGTTTCTAAATATCGTGATTTATTTCTTCAAACACAGTTTAAGAAGAAACCTCACTTCGCCATATTAAAAATAAATATGCTTAATTGACTAAAAATGTCTTGTTTTTATGCAATATTTTTAGCAAAATGAAATAAATGGGATAAAAATATCATTAAGGCATCAATTGGTAGGCTGGCAATATTAACTAGAGGATAGTGGTTTTGAGATGACGAAGAGTCACTGATTTTCGCAAAATCTCGTTTTATAAGCTAAACTATATATATATTTTGGATTATTTTATGCTTTCATATCTGGATAATATATGAAAATTGCCACTCAAATTTGGTCTAACGAAAGACCAACGATTTTATACCTTTGGGACCCCCCCCCCCCCCGACCCCTCCTGATGTATTTACGCTGAAAAATCGTCTGGTGATATATTGAAACATGATCATCCAACTTTTTTGAGCCTTAACTTTTACCAATGAAGCCTCAGAAAAGTATAGTGCTCATGTTTCTGTCTATCAAAAGACGATTTTTCTCCGTAAATACAACAGGAGAGGGGGGGGGGCTCAGGTGGCAAATCGTTGGATCTTCGTTGGACCGAATTTGAGTGGCAATTTTCATATATTATGGCAATTTCGATATGCAGATATGAATGCGTAAAAATAATACAAAAATTATGTATAGTTTAGCTATAAAACGCGATTTTGCAAAAATCAGTGACTCTCCGTCGTCTCAAAAACCACTGAAGCTTTTCTCTAGTTAGTATTGCCAGCCTATCAAAAGATGGCCAAATGACATTTTTATCCAATTTGTTATTTCGTTTTGTTAACAAATTGTGTACAAACACAAGGGATTTTTAATCAATTTATTAAGCATTTATTAAACATAATTTATTTTTTTCAATATGGCGAAGTGGGATTTTATCTTAAAAGAATATCTATCAAGAAATGTGGCACAAGTCATAATCACTCTGACTATCCGCGCGAGGAAAGGAGTGAAAATGCGCCACATTACCAATGACAAAATTAAAAACTACATTCGAGAATACTCTAAATAATTATTCATTTCATTTTTATCTGTTATGATTAAACAAATATCTCATCTAAAAATATAAATACGCGTCTGTGAAAATAATTATGCAAGGAAAGTCATATGCTGCCAGTATCAGATCCGTCCTTTTTCAATAATCGAGAAAGGATGAATGAAAAAAAGTAGAAGAAATAAGAAAAGTCATGACTATGCATGAAATGACATGTCCACGAGCAGAGAATTCAGAAATCTGCAATCGATGAGAAAAAGATATAAAAGTCTGAATACTTGCTTTGGCTTTTAGCAGTTCTCGGAAAATATGAGAAATATTTATTTATGAGTTATGCAAGATATGTAATAGAAATGAAAAGTATTATTCCTTTACTTTCCTTACAATAAATAGTATATGTACAGGAAAATTATTTTAAGGATGTGGAGTTTAAGTTCTTGTAGGATTTACGGTTTGAGCACTTTAGAACAGGGACCAATTATTTGTAGCGTAAGTCTGTGCGTGTGTGAGTTTGAGCTTCTGTCTGTTTCTATGTGTTTAATCAATATCGTGCACTGTGTATGAAATTTAACTAAAAATCAACCTGTTTCTTTTTATTCAATTTCCCAGGAATATCACTCATATTTTTTGATCACTTATATTTTTTGAGTGCTGAATAAATTACATTAATGGCAAACATTAATTTTAGGTAACGTATGTAGTAAAATTGTTTGAAATAATTATAAATGCAAAAAAAAAGTATTTAAATTTGTAGGAAAATTCTTGTACTAATTGCATATTTTTTAAGACAACTGTTATTTTCAAGTATTACGTAAAACACACTTCTCTTTATTATTATTACTTAGTAGTTCTTACTTTAATTCTGACTATATGTAAATGACAAAATACACCCCCTATCCTTGGTATTAATTTTGTATACAACAAACACGCACTGTTTCACTCGCTGTATATAATCTATTCACCTAAGTCTATTCTATTAAAACGACAAAATACAATTTATCGCAAAATACTTACTTTAAATTTAGCTATTGAAATTGATTCTGAAATGGCTCTCATTATGAAACAAACTGCAGGGCTGTCACAATGGAAAAATATTTCCAACTTGAAAATCGATCTCAGTTGATAAACATCCGTTTCCGGTTTTACGTTTGGAATACTCTTCAGCATCGCATAGCCGGTAACTGCCCTATCGGCTAAGAATTTTGTTACAATTTTTCAAAATTCTATGTGAGCCAGAAGTTTGAGACAATGTTTTCTTTTTATTTAAAACTCTCTGCGCGGTAGGATTTCCTACATCGCATCCATCAAAGGTATTCGAAAGATTTCAGCCCATCGATTTCTTTTCGCACTCACTATAAGTTGCCTGTTGTTTGGTACTAAGGAACCTCAAGAAACTGGAAACCGGTCCACCGATTCTGGTCGTTCTCTAAACAACCTTTCTACTCTAGCCGGCGCTCGAACCTTAAATATCCGTACTGGCCAACGCTCTCCCAATTAACACGTTACTGTCCATGTCTAGTTAACTGTACATCATATGCTTCAATGTACATACCGATGTCTAGTTAACGGATTATCATACGCATTGCATTCAACTCCATGTTATTTCAGTTGGATTGTAGATAGAGCTTTGAGAATGGGACTGAGGGAAGCTTAATTTTTCCTTGTTGACATGAGCTTGAAACCCTAAGCTTAATGGGCAGTGAAAGTGTTAAGCTAATTAACGGAATTACAAGCTCTTACCGTCGAAGTGGACTCTACATTCTAAGGTTTCTCTAAGTATTCCTCTAAGGTTCGATTGACGCCCAACTTGACAATCTGACTGACCGTCTCGTTCTGTTTTTACTTCATCTGAGCCTTCATATACTTTTTCTCATCAAAGATAGTGTTCTGAGTGATCGTCAACCTCCCGATTTGAAATCAGCGCTAAATATACCCGAGTCCACTGAATCTGTACTAATTATACTAGAGTCACTTTCAGGCCTCCAACATACAGGGTTAATTTGTTCAGACGTCATTGTAAAGAATTTTTGTGTTCCAGATGGGACTCGAACCACGAATCGTTGACGCTCTTTCAACTGCGCTACTGGACGAAATTGCAAGTTGTTACCGTTGAAGTGGTCTCTGCAATCGCAATCCCTTCATGATTCATAGCTTTGAAACAAATTATTTCATACTTTTCTAACTCTAAACTCTCATTGTAACCGCTAAATATCACTGAAAATGCCGATGTTGCTCATAAGCTGTTTAATCCTTACACATTCGATATAAATGGAGCCGAAACAGAAGTATCTGAAATATCACTCAAAATTCAGGTAGAAGTCGTTTCATTATTTCCCCTATTTTATTTCCTACTTTAAAAAAACGGGAAATAGATAAAAATTAGGGAAAAGAAACGGATCCATGCCCATGTAGAAATGGCATGTTCAACATCCCATGGCCAAAATAGCTGCAATAAATAGGGAGAAAGAAAAAGAAAGCATGAATATCTTTGTAGAATTTTATTTGCTTCCGGAAAGGAAGTCTTTTAACAAGAATTTCGGAAATTTTTAAGGTTGAGAAGGCAGAAATAAATTTTCTGATTTGCTCTGCTATGCACTTGTTTTTGACTGTGTCTTTGAAATAAGCGAAGATAAAAAAAATATTTTTATTTACGCTTCTCTATATATTAAAACATAACGCATTGTAATGTTGTCACAAATTTGAATTAGCCGGAAAACGATCAGAATCAATGTATCTAAAATTGAAACTATTTGTCATATTCACAAATATGGCATTCGTTATCTTGAATACTGTGAACATTTAAAGATGACAGCTTATGACTTTCTATACATACCGTGATGAACTTTTTCTATAAATGTCGAAAGTTATTTTATTCAGTCATTAATACTCAACCCTGTCGTGACGAGATTTTGCAATCTCGCGTCACTCTTGTAAAAACCATGAAATCTGCATCATATTTCAATACTTATATTTTATACATCAATTTAACCCTGTTTTAATTATCCCTCTGGTCCCTTTAATATATTATGTTCTACAAATTATCTGTGCTAAAGAAATATTTAACGCCATTTTTATAACAATCTGTAAAAGCGCATTCAGAGAGACAGAAGTATTATTTCGACCGTTAAAATTCAAGGTTTTATTCCCGGGCAAAGCAGATGTCTGGCTTTGCTCTTTGTATGTTAATATTCATGCTGGACATGTACTTTTTCACACAATGGTTCTGCTGAGAAACATTTGGATATCTTTTCGAGACCTCGACTAGCTTCGTTCGTTATGCTTTGTTCGGGGACTCCTCTGTGGACTAACGAGGGTAGGCTTTTGGAGTTTTCTATTGGACGATGGCAGTAAATATCTCTCCAACAGGACCGCGTTGGATTGAGAGGCTGATTTACATTTTTCCGGTATAAAAAGGGAGTCTTGAAGGAATCGGGCGCTTTTTGCTGTCTGGTTGCTGACACCATCAGGTCGGCCTGGACCGCATTCTAATGAGTTGCCCACCACGGAGTGCGATATCTGGCATCATGCCGATCTCAGCCTCCTGTGGGCATGGGAAGAAGTCGCCTTCGCCGAAGAACATCGAAAAGGAGCCCGCCATCCAGTTGAGAGAATTTCAACGATGACGGTACCATTAGGCCCGAGGTCTATGTGTCCGGTCGAGGTGTTGGAATGGATCTGGAAACAACTATGAAACCAAGTTGTTTCCCCTGTCCATCCCAGTACAGGCCATCTGATACTGGTGCACTGGATTTTGTTAGATCAGTAAAACCGAGGGTACGAGGTGGATGTTTGAGTCCGACCCTTCTGCAACTCCGACGATGGAGTTAAGGGAGTTTTCTTCGACAGTTCAGTTATCTAAAGGAAGTCAACCGCGTTGATTAGTACAGACTGAAAGGTCCTAAATTAGACTTCCTGAATTAAATTAATATCAGTTTAATTAAATATGTTCTAAGTTATTAAATTCTGATGTCTAAAGGGAATATCTCTGAGTGCGGTTTTCTCCCTGTGTTACTGTGATCATACACAAAAAATTATTATGTGTATTAATAAGTAAATATTGCTGTGCCACTTCCTATTATGTTGTAGAAAAACTTATTATTTTCATTGGTTAATTCCGTGGCAATTTTCGGTCCTGAGTCCAGTGTTACAGGTTATCTGTTGTTGCTCTGATTATGATTCAGCTAATTCTGTCTATAAACTACTAATCTAATTACGTTATTTTAATAAAGATAATATTATATCCTAAATTGGTGTGTTATTTGACTCTTCCAAATTGTAATTAATATAAGTGTTTTCAGGGAAATTTGTCTCCATACCAGGTAAGGGCTTCATTTACTTATCCGGCATCTTGTATTTGTGCAGCAGGTCATCCATGAATTTATTCCTGGACGGGAGATTTTTAGAAATAGAACCTTGGTGGTGCCAACGAACTCCACGGCTTAGCATATTTGCTTCTTACTAATTACAACTTACAAATATCTTATTATTCTCGTATCACATAAAATGTTGGTCCGCATCTGTCCGCGTGACAATAATTGTCTGTATGACAACGCTCAAGCAATGCAATATTCCTAGTTGTATGCTAATATCGGTCCACTGTTAAATACTATTTTCAAGCAGTGAAAATATTTCCAATATAGCCAATACTGAAGACTCATTGATTTCCAATATTAGCAATCAATAATAGACAAGTATTGGATATATATTGACATGCTAATATTAGCTATAAACTGGCAGCCAATATTGAGCTCAATATTGTCAGAATGTTTATATTTTCATATTAGCCAATATTGGATTATAGTATTGACACGCTATTAGAGGTATAATCTAAAACATAGAGAAATCGTTATTCACAGCATACAAGGTCAAATAAAAGCATCAACTGATTTAAAAAGCAAGAAAAAAAATCTTCAGGATAAATAAGAGGTGAACCACTACAACAAACGCAAGAACGTCTTTGTTGGTCTGTCTGTCTGTCTCATTTACTTTGAAGCAAAGGGCATTTATTCAACTTTATAAGCTGCGTCTGACAGTGTGAAATTTGAGCCACAATTCAACTGATATAGGCACATTTTTGGTTGAAATTTGACGTAAGTCATTTTTTGAAAGTTTCAATTAACTATAAAAATTCATAATAGATGCGGTAAATACACTAAGTCCCATGAAAAGTCTATTATTATCAATAATGCATGAGCAGAAGAATATGCATAAGTTTGAAGTTCGTGGTAATATTCGAGTACTGTGCTTTATTATTCGTAACAGTCTTGAGTCCTGTTGAATGTGTTAAAGAGACATATAATGTGTACTTCAAGTTTTGAAGTGAAACTTCTATGGGCGTGAGTCGAAACCGGATCGTTACGGGATTTCGTAAGATCAGACAGTCACAATTTCCACCTGAAATCGGAAAAATTCGATCGTGACGTGAGGTTGCTGGACCTCAATGTTTCATCACAGTGAGAAAGATCTTTGTAGCAAGGAGTGAGAACCAGCGCCAAACATACTTTCACTTGCCCTGGATCAGCGCCACTCTCCTTGCTGCTTTCAATGGAATGCACCTGTTTCGGCACATTTATCGCCGATTGTGGCGAAAAAAATATATTCTTTAATTCAACTGTTTTACAATTTTAATATTTTTTTTCTTTTAACCTTCCCTACATACATAGTATAATGTATAAGGAAAGTATTGTGACGGTGTTGAAAATTCGAATTCGAGTTTTCGACTGAAGAGCACGTTTCAAGCATCCATGAATGTGAATCAAACGTTTTTAAGGTGATGTCTGTGTGTGTGTGTGCGCGCCTATAAATATATGTGTGTATGTAAGCATGTGTGTATGTAAATATGTGGGTGCGTGTCCGTAGATCTGTGGAGATGATATTTCTCGAAGGAATGGTGCAGTTTTCGAATAACATTTGGTACAAAAATTACAATCAGTTGATATTGGAATCCTATTGATTTTAAACGTAATCATAAGTACGGAAGAACGCCAAATTTTCAAATAAATTTTTGAACATTATTTCTTATGTAATTTTTATCAGAAAACGATTGATATAAAGTTTAGAACGTTACCAGAAACCGTTCTTGGTCAATTGCACATTTTTTAAACAAATTTATTGAAAAAGTAAATAAAACTATAAAAAGTATTAACTGCTATGATATATGTTTACTTTTCGTATAAATTTGTTAACATCATTCTCGTGTTAACATCACTCTATTGTTATCATCATTCTAGTTCATTTTCTTCACGAGAAAGGATATGTTGTGTAATAGTATATTTTGTATTTAGATGCTCAATAATTCGTCAACAGTCATTTATAGATAAGGAATGCTCATCTCTCCATTTGTCTATAAGTCTTGGAGATACATTTGACGAGCATTCATTTAGCGACTCATTTAGCGAAATAGCGCCATCTTGACGATATTTCGATCCAGTTTAGCGAGAATATTGTTAACATTGCAAAATGATGAGTTCATGAAAGTGACACCAAATTGATGAATTGTCCTTATATTAAAATATTTTAATATATGGACTATGTTGCTTATTGCGAATGCTATCAATCTTGATAATTGTTAACTTAGAGATGCTTGAAATGTAAGTTCATTGTATACGTTGAACTAGTTTTATCAACCGGATGTTATCAACCGGAAAAGCACTAAATATAAAATTCAATGTTAAAAACATTGAACCGTGGATCTTATACATCATATTTTTACTTTGAAAGGAATAAATTCATTGCATTATATAGCGAAAGTCATGTACTGCACACATCAGCTTACTTCTTATACATTTAGGAATCTAAGCATTCGTTGGCATTAGGAAGTATTAGATCAATTTACGGTCGATCGAAATATCGCCGAAATTCCAAAATGTTGCCAAATTGACAAAATGGCGCTAAAATAATGAAAATGATGCCAATTGTTGAAAAAAATCAGCATTTTTAATGTTATGATTTAAAACGAAATTCGTTTTTCTTGCAAGAAAATGATTTATGACATTGAGTTTTGTGCTTTTAGAAGACGCAGAACAGTCAGTGCATTTGCATCTGTACTGTTAGCCAGTGCTATTTAATCAAAATTCCGAAATTGATTGTAGACCGAGAACGATTAGGTTTTCCCCTAAACCTAATGAATATTTCGTAATAACTCTTTCAGGCATACATTTTACTTCTGACTTATGGTCCTGAGCACAAATTTTTTTGAATTCCTGAATCTCTGTGCACTTCTATGTCTCAACAGATTCAAAAACAGTTCAAATAAACAGAAAATTTTCAACACCACTTCTGGGTCGTATTTTGATATTGACATACTGCTGAATAAAATATAATTTATCTTTTTAAAAGGAATTTTTAACATTTCGTAAATATTGGTTTATTGCAAATATACCTTGAGAGAATCTTTTCTATTTGCGTGGTTGTTGTTGAGATACAGACCGTCCAACCTACCAGGAAGGTGTAAGATAACAGTTCGCTGGGCCGGAATAGCCACCCAATTTAGACCGGAACCCAGTGGGGGAGGCACCCACAGAGACCATACCCTCTTCCCCATACCACCAACCTCTCGGAAGGACATACGGATCCACGTGTTTAACGTGATCGTACTCCGCGTGAACACGACGGCAGTTTTGGCAGCGGAGGGAATCGAACCGGGGTCTCCGGTCAAGAGAGGGCCGTGGCAGTCAAATTAATGACGTCACGAAAAACGACCCACGGTTGGCGAAATGATCCCGTTCACTCCGTTTACGAGATTAAAGCTAGCTTTTAAAAATATTGTAGTATGTTTTTTCTTTCTCTCGGAGAGCGGAGGAGCGGAGGCCCCGTTTAAACTCGCAAATTGAGCGAATGGGATCGTTTCCGTGACGTCATTAATTTGACTGCCAAGGCCCTCTCTCGAGCGGAGACCCCGATCGAACCCGGGTCAACCGAGTGGAATTCCCGCACGTTAACCACTGGGCTTTTTGCGTGGTTGTGAATTTGCTTTAGAGATAAAGAGCTTATAATATTACCATTAATACATTAAGTTTACTATATTTTACAAAAAATGCTTTGTCCGACATTTCGTTCATTCTTTATAATATGGGTTTCCACAAAATGTAAGAAACTTAACTGCACTTAACACAAACAGCAAAACATAACTATTCCCATTTGTTTTAAAACTTTATAAAACTACCTATACTAGTGAAAATAACTAGAAGAAACTTCTCCATAGACTGAAAATATTTTTTACTGCTCCTAAGTTCTCAGTATAGATTATTGATATTTTTAGCCTCAGATGTCTATTTTTTCTTTATATTTCTTTTGTGACCTCTTCCTGGATGCTGTTACTTATCATTGGTTTTATTAGAAAAAAAAATGAAAAGGATCGAAGTGATGAAAACAGGATAAACATTCAATCTTTCCTTTAAGAAAAGTTTCTTATATCTTTGCGGGAATGAAAATGATGAATTCAACAATAAATGTTCGAATATTCCCATATAGAAAAATCTGGCATGGGCAGCATATAATTTTTCTCCCAAACTCAAATTTATTTTTTGCTTCTCTAATTATATGTAATAATTTGAAATTTATATCAGAAAATAATATATTTATTTTTTGCTTCTCTAGTTGTACGTAATAATGTGAGATTTATTGCACAGAATAATAAATCACTCGAATACTTCTTTGAAACTACCTTAAATATCTAGTACTGAAACGTATTTATTTTGCGTTTGTCAATTTGATGTATTTGTGGCGATTGAGCGTCGCCGGACCCCGAACCAGGGACCCTTAGATTACAAGACCGACATTATAATCACTGAGCAAAAGCTAGCTTCTCCTCTGTTCTTATAATTCGGGTACGGGCTCGTGTGGCATCTTTGATAGATGTCTTTGCTGCCGCACACTCCCTCCGCTGATGAAAGGAAGGCCGGGAGGCGTATCGCCTCGGCGTGACGTCAGGGCCGGGAGGCGTGTCGCCTCGGCGTGACGGACAGTCGTGGTCAACCAGGAAGGGAGTGTCAAGGCTTCTGACTCCGTGTGGTGCTGCCATCTCGTGTTGAGATGGTGAAGTCGTTGGAGAGGAAGGTTGCGTCTTTCAAACGTCCAGTCATCATTGTGGCGATTGAGCGTCGCCGGGCCCCGAACCAGGGACCCTTAGATTACAAGACCGACATTATAATCACTGAACAAAAGCTAGCGCCTCCTCTGTTCTTATAACTCGGGTACTGGCTCGTGTGGCATCTTTGATAGATGTCTTTGCTGCCGCATATTCTAAAATGGAGTTAAGCACCCAAAATTCAGAAATGTTAAAATATCGTTGAGAAAAATTAATTTTATTAATTTGTTATGTCGATAAAGGGCTGAATAACATCAGTCGGGGAAAATGTTGCTAAATGAAAGGAAATACTAGAAGGAGGGGAAATGACCAACATACGTATTCAAAACACTCTCTCGATGAATAACAAAATAAGGAATCAACCCTCTTCGGAAGCTTCATGTGCAATATCATCAATCAACATAAAAACACTACCAAAAGGTACTGTAAAAATATTTGGGATTAAAAGTTTTCGAAACAAAGCTGATTTGACTCTGAGACCAGATTTAACGTGGGCAGTTTTATTTCAACATTTATGATGTTTGTGTCAGACAATGGCATCAGACTGAAGGACGCCAGGTTTACAGAGGCCCTGACACGAGAGGTCAATAAGCCATAAAAAGAGGAGGCTAGAGTGAAACCACGAGAATGGTTAAAAGAGTAACCAATATGGAACATGGATGTCGCAGTGCCCTGACGTCTATCAATGATAGCCGAGGTGACGTATCAACCCTCATGCAAAAAGAGGCGGTGATCGGAAAGTTCTACGGATTCCAGATAGACTTCAACGAAATGTCCTGAGGAATAGTACCAGACAGAAATGCCCCACACACTTGAGTAACAGTGCAATGTAGACTTCAACATGAGATCCAGATATAATACATTGATAGAATGACTACAGATGCAGATATGTGGAGAGAAGTAACAGATTCAGAGAGATACAAATTAGACAATGGTCAGTATGTGCCGTCACACGGCTGTGTGTCAATGCCGTCAATAGGCTGGGTGTCAATGCCGTCAATAGGCTTGTTGTCAATGCAGGCAGAAAGCTGTGTGTGAATGTCCAAAGACAGACTTGGAGGTATATGCACATCAAATATTATAGATGGCCATATGCAATGTAGGCATTTTTAACTTACCTGGTCTCGTATGTCGAATCTCCTCCGAAAATAATATGTGATATATTGGTGTTATTAATTTAATAATTAAGAGAATGTTCGTAATAAATAATGTTGTTTTAAAGTCAAAAATGATGCAGTCGATTATGAGTAGTATTTTGTTAATAAATATTTTATTCCTGTACTCGCACTAAAGATAATATGGTGGGTTTTATTGCTGCACAACGCAATTGTTTCACGACTTTACAATGTACGACCACTTTAATTATGAATAATTCAATAAGTCTAAAATATAACATAAAGTATAAATTAAAATGTGCACCACAGACATTAAAGGAGCTAACACAATCAAACATTTTATAAACGATCTGGAAGTTTATCCTGAATAAATGGGTTGCATTTGGTCTCCAAAACAGGATGATGCGCATACTACTGTGAACCGTTTGATTCTATTACTAGCAGATAATTTTAATTATAATGATTTTAGGTATCAGTTTGGGCAAATTTTGATGGAGGCTACCTTGTTCTAGCTATTTTTACCAAATATATTTCAACATAAAAATTTATAACGTTATATACATTCTTATTTTAGAAATTGTGTTCACATCTTATGTATTACACACACAGACAGACATATTTCCAAACTATTAATTATTTTCATTATTTCTAAAACCTTTTTAAAAAATCATTTCTTGTTACCGACATAAGAAGAATAGTTACATGCAAATCCTACACATATCGGAAATAATATTATTCACTGCCTGGATCTTCAGCATTGATATTTGATCTTTACGCCGGAATATTCCATTTTTATACTTATATATGAATACTGTTACTTATCTTTGGATGTCTTTGGTAGAAAACAGAATGCGCCAATGCGATTAAAGTGCATTAGACTTTCAATATATACCTTCTGAAAGAAAGTTTTGTTACTTTAGCGAGATACGCAATTATAAATTCAATAATAAATACCATAAATAAATAATAATAATATTTTTCATTATGAAAAAGTAATTTTGAATAGGAAGAATGCATTGCAAATTTATTGAAAACCCATATGATTTTAACGAAAGCAGAAATACACGTAAAATTTGGCAACCCAGTATACTAAAATTAGAATTCATGTTTATACTTTATACACCTCTCCTATTCTCAATGTATTTAAGTAGACTTCAATATTTTCTATCATAAGCTTTACAAACCAGAAGTATGAGAAACTACATATATATATATATATATATTATATATAGAAGTAAATTATATATATATATATATATATATATATATATATATATATATATAATTTACTTCTACTATCAGAATTACTGAAAATTCATTTACGACGGAATCTTTTCTTGGACTATACGATTTCGAATCATGCCGTATTTGTTGATATCATTTCATTAAATTTTCTCATATGTAGGTAAAATTCTTTCATTAATGAATACTTCGGAGTTCTACATGTAGGGCATTCAAACTTCATTCCAGTTCGCACATTTTATTTACATGTCATTTTAAATCAATTAAGTTTAGGTTGTCAGTTTGTTAAATAGTAATTATATGATAGCATATGAATAACATTAGCAAATACTAAAAACCATACTAGACAGACAGTAAAACATGTACATCAAATTCCCATTTGCTCATGTGTGCATTTGACACAGTAAAGCGCAGTGTACTGTACTCACTGCAAGTACAGCTATTGTACATGCAGTGAGAACAGTAAAACACCGTATGTAAATCAACTGTACTGCACGTACAGCAGTTTACTAAGCATTTACTCGAAAATATACGGCGCCCACTACCCCTCCTAGATATGAATGTTGCCTTCTTAGTAATTGCAGCTCTATTGTAGAAGTGCTGATTTTAGTAGGAATCGCATGATATATATATATATATATATATATATATATATATATATATATATATATATATATATATATAATGTCAAATAATACAGGTGTGATGGTCTGGACAGGATTGATAAATGCGATGTGAAAGTTGACACTTTTATTCTATGTAACAAGGCGCGGAAAAATTATTACAATTTATTTCTTATTGTGAAAATGTAGGATTAGGTAGTAAATTATGTATCAATAGCACCCGACGAAGTTACATTAAATTTTTTGAATAAATTCAGAATTTAAATAACACCGTTTATTTAAAATTTGGGTGACATTTCTCGAAACACTTTTTCAAAAAATGTTGCTCATTCTTCAGAAATTTTTTTTGATAATGCAGGTAGCTGCTAATTGTGAGAATATAAATAATATAAAAGTAGACATCAAAATTCAGTGACGTTTTTTGCATCTAAAATAGCATTGATAATTCTTTAAGTCATAAAAGCACTGTGTATAAATTAAAATATTTTATGCAACTGAAAGAGATAAAGAGAGATAAAAGTGGCACAAATTAAAGTCACGCTAATCATCAATGAAGGACAGATCTATCACTTTAAAATTGAGTCAAAACATATTTCAGCTGTTTTTGAAAATAACATTTTTGAGGACACCTCTCCCCTATTAATCAAGGGAAAATAAGACCACATTCAAAATGGTACGTCATTTTGCTCAAACTCTTGTCAGAATTGCTCCGCAGTAAAAGCACTTAAAATAAAAGTTGATGAAATGTATCAACCTCTTTCAAAGGCTAAACTAACCTTCTTCGTCAGGACGGAAATAAAAAGCGACCGTAGGAGCAAAAGGCAAGAACGCGTCTGTATATAAACAGTTGTATCACGTAAGTTAAAAAGGAAATTGTTACCGAATAGTAATATGAAAAAATGATAAAAAAAAAACCTATTTGGCGACAAAAAGAACTGAAGAAAGTTTCAAAACACTTTCTCAATTAATAAAACTTGGAATTTTTGTACTAAGTTATTTTTTTTTCGCTTCCCGAGTCACATGCAACTATTTATTGACAACCGCATTTTTGTCTTATGGTATTGCGGTTTCTTTATCTTTTCATCCGGAAGGAAAAGATCATTTTTGCCTTTACATCCGGATGATACTCTTTAATCACTTTTTATATTGTTATTAACAAAGCTTTTTTTTACAGACCAACTTTTGATATTAGAGTGGAAATAAATCAAAGGATAATTATTTATAAAACTTGTAAAATTGCTAAAAGTTTGGCAAAAGTATTAAAATATAATTAAAGATAAAAGGGAAAATAATGATAAAAATTATAAAAATAACAGGTAAAACACTAGACAATATATAGACAGGTAACACACTGGATAATGTAAACTTCAAGAGTATAATTGAAATTCCTGAAAAAAAAAACTGAATAGAAATTGATTTAGAGAATATAGTAATTACAAGTAGCGTCACACTCGTCATACTAATACTAACACAAAATCGCAACATTTTAGTTTGATTTTCGTCGTTTTTCTTTGCAACTGTATATCACTGTTAGGTTTACATGCACTTCTTTTATGACCTAATAAAGATTTATATAAAACTACTAAATGAAAGATTTATATTTATTCATGCACTAAGAGAATGTGCTTCAGTTATTAAAAATATTTTTTTATATTTTTATTTATACTTAAGAAAGTGGTATTTAAATTTATTTTACAACTTGAAAAATAATTTTCTATTGCCATTCTAAAGCGCTAAACATCTAAAAATAAATCCTACATAAATAGGGGAATATTTTTTCTGTCTGTATCTTCCGTATTGATCGCTGATATCTTTTAGTTTCGGATATGGGACCTTATTTTTCTTCTACTTGGTTGCTGTTACGTATCATAGGTTTTCTTCGATAAAATATGGAATCGGTCGATGCGATAAAAATAGGATAAACATTCAATCTTTCTCTTCTGAAAGGATTTTCTCTTACTTTTGTGAAGATGGCAATGATGAATTCGATAATAAATAGTCGGCTGTCTAGGGATAGAAGTAATGAAAGAAATTGCGAATACAAAACAGATATTGAATTCATTTATAGATCTTGGCTCGTAGTTGCAACACCTAAAATGTTTTCTTAAAAATTCCTCTTCATACTTTATTTCTTTTTATATAAGAAAAATTTACCTTTTTGTCTCTTATCCAAACTTAAGGATATACTATAAATTACTTTTATAGTATAAAATTAATTTTATTTATTTATTGAATTTTTATATCAATTTCTTTATTATTGAAATACGATACATTGAATGAAAATTGCCTGCTGCATATACATATATATTTTAATTTTGCTGAGCTACGTGATATCATATCTTTAAAAAAAGTTTCGTCAAATAAGTTTGATATCATATTTTCAAATAAAGTTTGATATCATATCTTCAAACATGTCATCGGAATAATATTTTTTCCTTGAATGCGATTTTCAATAATATTTCCAACCCCCTGAGTCTACATATTCGAAACATGGACGGGGTTAATCGTAGCATCATAGAGAATAACCATACCAAATTTGAACAAAATAATTTTGCTTTAAAAAAATTCAGCAATTGTTATACAACTCATCTTACAATTGATTTATTTGCATTCTGCATACATTAAAATTAGACTTCGTTGTAGTTTAAAGATAGTAATCAAATATATATAAATATAGTAATCAAGAGAGTAATGAAAGTTTAAAAATCATTTAAAATAAAAAAATATTGTAATTGCTTCGGCATAGAATTTAGATACACAGATAACAAGTAAAAATAAAGTGTTTTGGGACAGATACAATACCAAATGTAAATTAAAAGATCCTTAAAAATCACGATCTTGACACATCGGAAATAAAATATATGCCATACTTTATTTTGCAACGAGTCACGTGATCTCTTCATATATCATAGGTGAAATTATTATTTTAATTTTTAATTAAAAAACTATGATGAATATATGATGATATATATATGATGATGAATATATGATGATATTTTGATGAATTTTTTTTACACATTTTATGTGACAATTTGAATATTTCCTTAAATTTTCAAAGCAATTTGTGAATTTTAACTCCGCTTAAAAAATATTTGAAAAAATAGGTCCCATAGGGTTCAATGCATTTCATTTTTTCAACCCGGGTTAAATCCAAAACTAATTTGGTGATATTATTCATTTTTATTTCCTTATATCCCACAGACTGATGATAATTATTAAACACCACATATATTAAAATCACGATAAACTTAGAGTGTATCTTGTACGTAGATCGCTGATATCTACGTACAAATTAGATATAATATTAAGCAAACGTGCGTGAACAAACGTGATATAATATTAAGCTACGTGTTGCAAATTAGATATAATATTAAGTTTCGGGCATGAATTTTTTTAATCCATTTTTGTTGCTGCTACACATCGTAGGTTTTCTTCTATAAAATATGGGGTAGGTCAATATGATATAAATATGATAAACATTCAATCTTCCTCTGCTGAAAGGGTTTTTCTTACTTTGGTGAGGATAGCGGTGATGAATTCAATAATAAATGACCAGCTGTCCATGGGTAAAAATAATGATATAAATTGCGAATACTAAGGAGCTATTGAGTTCATTTATGCATTTAGGCTTCTGGTTGATGCATCAACATATATATTTCATTTATTAATACGTATTTCATACATATTTGATTTGTACTGCAAAAAAGATAGAAAAATATCGATACGAAACGGATATTTCCCTCACAGCAAAGATCATCACATGTGTAACAGTGACGTTGTAGTCACGTGACACCTGGGTCACAATGTGACATCCTATTTGTGACTTCTATGCGATGTTACGTATTAGAAATCTTGTAACTTCATTGTGACTATATTATGTGACGTTTCAACAATTTAATTAACACGTAACAATGTGACGACTTTACAATGGAAATTACAATATGACGTCATAAACAAGTTAATATGCGACGTCACAAACGACCATGAAAATGACCAAAATGACTTCGCTGTGACCTCAATATGACATTGCCGAGACGTACTGCGACGTCCTGTGACTTCCCAAAGTCACAGTGTAACGTAAATCTTACGTCACAGTGAAAAAATTGCTGTTAGGGTTTATACATGCATGGATTACTGTACTGTGAAAAAATTTCTATGCCGTATTTTACTGAATCTGAAAAAATTTGAAAACTCAATTGCTTTCCCTTAAAAATGGCGTTTTTTTTACCAAAACATCGCCAAACTTTCACAGAATGTTGGTACAATTTCAAAAATTACAGACCGTTTCTATTTTGAAATGTTCTACAAAAATCGACAGATTCTAAAAGGCAAATTATGTTAAATATATTAATACATATATTACTTAAAATCAGGTAAAATACATAAGTTTTAATGACAAAAGAATAAGCCACACTCTATTATTCCAGAATAAACCATTTTCGCGATATTTTAGATTTTTGAAATTATGGCTAACTGGCAATATTTTAAAATGTTCTGTCGTCCATTGAAAACGAAAAAAAAAGTTCTAAAATTGCAAAGTTGCAAATTAGATATAATATTAATTAAGTATCCATTTAACGTGTTACTGCCTTCGTTAAAATAAAACGTTTTGTAGAATTCATTGCATTAATATGAATTTTAAATTCATGAAGCTCTAAGGTATACACCGCCATTTACACCTACTTACAGTTTATAAACAAATCAGCACATTTCCTGAATATTGCGATGATTTCTATCATGCTAATACGTGTCTAAACAAACCTGTCTGGCATTGTTACTCAAGGGAGTTATAGATACACGTACATATGTTGAGAAGTGTTCGGTTTCAAGCGAGATACTGATATGCTCTGTAGGATTATAATGATCCTTAGAGGGTGTGATGTAGAACGGGAATAATCCGTTTGTTCTAAATAAAGGAATAAATCTTTGAGAAAATTTGCCCTAATGCTTGAATTTATTAAAGTATATTTATACTACAGAGACTATTTATGGTGTGTGTTTAATCAATAGTCCGTTGAATAAGTAAAAACATTATTTTAACTAAGTCAATGACCGAAAATAATATACATAGATGAAGTTTATGATATGATGAGTATTGAGAAATATTGTTGTTGTTACAAATTTCATTTTTCTGGAAATTGATCAGAGCACGCCAATAAGACTAAAGTCCATAGTAAGGTAGGGAGATTGCAGTTTCTGTTGATCCGAAGACAATAAGTACTCCATGGTAAAAGTCTGACTTTTACTAATATCGCCAATATAGGAAATGAACCCAGTAGAGGTGGCAATCACAGGAAAAGTACACTTCTTTCTCTGTCCCGTAATCTATCGGAAGAATTTTTGCGACTACATTTGATCGTGACCATGCTCCACATAGACACAGGATACGTTTTAGAAGGCAGCCAGGATCGAACTCTGAGCGACTGCATGCAGTCCTCTTGCCACAGCAGCTGCGCTATCCTGGGTCGAGTGTTGAGAAACGGAATAGAGAAGTACGAAATCCACTGGAAAATATATTTCAGATTATCACGGAATACAATTATGTAATACCGTGGATTATTATCTTGATATTTGATTTGGATGAGCATTTTCTAAATAATTCCCAATACATTTTACCCAGTTAATTAATTTGACCCTATTGGAAAATTTATGATCTTTGCGAAGATTGCCGGAGCAGGATTAAATCTATCCCCCACATCTTGATAGTGAACCTAGTATGTCTGTATTGAAAATGATTCATAAAGCATAATCTCAATTTGAGACTTAGCTCTGTTTAAAATTCGTAACAGTCTTACAAGTGCTTAACACAATTTTCTCCCATTCTGAGACCCGGTTCTCTACAAACTAACTGCCTTGCTACTGATTCAAACGATCCCTTCAACTGCGACCCAGCTGACTACAAACTTTGAAACTGCCTTGTGACTGATTCACAAACATTCTCCTAACCTGAGACCCAAATATTTTATTCATCTTCAATGAAATTGACGATATTTGTTACTTTCCTTATATGCATAATGTATAAGGAAAGTATTGTGACGGGGTCGACAATTCGAATTCGTGTTTTCGACGGGAGAGCACGTTCCAAGCATCCCTGATCACGAATCAAACATTTTTGAGGTTATGTCTGTGTATGTGTGTGTGTGTCTGTGGAGACGATATCTCACGAACGAATGGAGTGATTCGAATGAAATTTGGTACACAAATAGTGAATACTAGAAGCCTATGGTTTTTAAACGTAATCGAATGTTCAGAACCTCCCTAAATTTTCGAGTGAAATTTTGAAAAAAATCATCAAAAAATCGAATCTTTAATAAAGTTACGCAAATAGACATTTCTTATGTAATTTTTCCTTAGAAAACGAATGACATTAATTTTAGAACGCTAGCATGAACCGTTCCCGAGATATTGCACATTTTTTAAATACATTTATCAAAAAGTCCCACAAATAAAAAAATATATATATGAACTGTTGAGAAACATGTTCACTTTTCATATGTATCATCATGCGATAAATTGGGTGACATCATATTCGTGGATCTAACTCGTTCCATTCATGAGAAAATATACTTTGGGTAATACTTTTGTATTTGAACACCAGTAGTCATTTATCTGCTATAATAATAACTTATTTCTTTGTGTATAACGTTTGACGAGATTTTGGCGACGAATTTAGCGGAATATCGGCGACTTTTTTATATGTTGCCAAATAAACGAAAATCTCGCCAAATTGATAAAAATAACGCTAAATCAATGAAAAGGACGACTAATTAACGAAAATTCAATATCTTGAAAGAAAATAAGTTTCTACTATAAAAAAAACCTATTTTTTATGTAAAAGTAATAAATTCATTGCATTATATAAGGAGAGCCATGTGTTGCCCACATCAGATTTTTTTCTACTTATCATGGCACTATGTCTCTGTCACCATCATAAGTAAATTGTAAGTGAATACCTACCATCCGTGAGACAATGTAAGGGTAAGGAACCTAGTATAAACTAAAGCTTCTATATATACCATCTGACTTATCAGACATATTGCAGCCCACCGAAGCCTGAAGCGTAATCCATTAGCGTTAGCTCTGTTTGTATTTTCACTTTAGGAAGTATTTTGAAATAATTATGGGTGGTTGTTCTGCACCGAACTGCTGTAATCATTCTAGAGAAGGTTTTAGATTATATCGATATCCCAAAAATGAAGAACCTATCTATTTGCAGCATCAACCCTACTAAGCTTAAACATGCCTGATAAGAAATGGATACCCGATACAGGAGCATATACATGTATGGTAACAAATACGGTAACCTATCTATTTGCAACATCAACCCTACTAAGCTTAAACATGCCTGATAAGTAATGGATACCCGATACAGGAGGCATATACATGTATGATAACAAATACGGTAACCTATCTATTTGCAGCATCAACCCTACTAAGCTCAAACATGCCTGATCAGTAATGGATACCCGATACAGGAGGCATATACATGTATGGTAACAAATACGGTAACCTATCTATTTGCAGCATCAACCCTACTAAGCTTAAACATGCCTCATAAGTAAGTCACCCTGTATATTTAGGAGGTCTTATATGAACAGGTCTTAAAACTAGCACGTCATGATTTCGAGACATAAATTCTAACTGTAATTCACTTGAGTCTTTCACCGGTCAAAATAATGATATTATATGTTGAATAACTAGATATTTCTTACTAGTAACGACATGTATAGAATACGTTCTATTTTTATCACAAGAAAATATGTTCAGCTATTTAAAAGACAAAACTTTGGATATCTAAATTCTTAAAATTTAGAAAATACAAACATATATGACAATTTATGTGTTTAAAAGAAAATGAGCATAACTCAAGTATTAAATATTTAAAACTAAGAACATTTTAAATTATTTACACATAACAGCATTAACATCTTTTGAGGTAACATCAGTGGGGTTTTGGATTATTCTTGATAAAAGTCTAAATTTTCATGTGCGTTAATAAATTCCCTTATGTACTTTATTTTAACTCATTTAAATCCCTTTAAATATTTACTTAAATCAGGTATGAGATTAAATATTAAACAAAATGCCATCAAGACGCGAAACAATTGTGTATACGAAATAAAAATTTTTCGAAAACTCTGTGAATTTAAATTTTCATACGGCGTTCTTACATAAAAGTTCAATTAGGAAAAGATGTACCCCTCCTGCCATTAGTCAAAGAAAGCAATTCGTTCTTTCTACGTTCCTAATTTTCAGAGATATAGCTATATTAACATCTAAAAATTTCTCGAAGGAAAATGACTTTAACACATGTACTAATTCTGTTTCAAAGTAAAGTGGTGAAAAGCGGGATTTCAGGACGAAAATTTCATTTAAATTAATATCTTCATAAATATTTATTAATCATTTATCTCTAAATATTAATAATACTCCTATATCTCATCGAATTATGCAGATAAAAAAAATCTATATTTCTTTCGACACACTTGCAAGAAGCTCAGAATTTTCTTATTGGACGCTTTTCATCAAAGGGGCTGTATAGAGATATAAATTCTTATTCTTCTATATACAGACAGTGCGAATGAAATTGTTATGACAAGATATTGCACCCAATTTCGAAACTTTTAGAAATTGGAAGTAGCTGCGTGCAATTAACCGCTTAGGATTTAAGCTTTTGATGAAATCTTCATTAACACGTTCGAGACGGTGCCGATCCTATGGGTCCAAATCCGAACTTTCCGTAAGACGGGCGAGAGTCGGTCTCTGAGAAACGACACTGAATTTTCCGTTTAGCCGGCGTCAGATTCTGTGGACAGACTGTATAGAATCTGATAAATAAACTTAAATTATAAAACATAATATGCACACATGCAAAACTTAATGTATATAATATTAAAAAAACACTTACAAAATTGAAATTTATATGACATAAAAAACACACTTACACTTCATCAGGCCAACGGCCCTACCGTGTTGATAACACCGGTTCTCGTTAGATCACCGAAGTCAAGCAGCATCGGGCGCGGTTAGTACTTGGGTGGGTGACCACCTGGGAACAAACACCGCGTGTTGTTGGCACATTTCGGGCGCGGTATCCCGGTGGTTTGCGCGCTGGATATGTACGTTGCCACAACTGCCGCCGTGTTCATGCGGAGTACGATCATGTTAAACATGTGGGTCCGTAAGTCCTTTCGAGAGGTTGGTGGTAGGGGAAGGAGGGCACGGTCCCTGTGGATGTCTCCCCCACTGGGTTCCGATCTAAATTGGGTGGCACTTTCCGGCCGTCCAAACAGTTACCTTACACCTTTCTGGTTGGTCGGACGGTCTGGGTCTCAACAACAACTTACACTTCTTCAGTACATTTATCTCAGTACGCAATTGAATTTTTAATGCGTTGAGAGCGTTATCTTCTGTCAACACTATATACGGTCAAATATCCACATAGTGCTAAACGAAAATTATATCAAACTCGGCTCCGTCTCAAACATGGTAAACAACCTATATTTACATGTTATAAACCCATCGTATTACGATGAATATAAAGTTAAATTATCATCTCCTATATACCCGAAGTTCTCGCGCTCCTAATTGTCCTGGACATATGCGGAGAATACACATTTACAGCTCAATGTTGAGTATTTTTATACGACACGATGGCCCATCCGAACCTGATAGTTACCCACTCTCCTCCCTAAAAAAACACAATTAATTTACGATACTGTAGCCCCTTTAACAAAACACACCTATCCCACAATTAGTAAAACGCACTATTCTTTTAATCAAAACTTATATTGAATTAAAAATTTCTCTAAAGCAACAGGGATTGTCAAATAAATGAAATTTAATTTTCCAAGAGTTTGAGCTTTCGTAGATTTGGTGACATTCTCAGAAAGTCGTCAATTTGGCAATGATGCGTCAAGCTTGTCGAAAAACTTATCGCTAAGCGGAATAGACAGATCGACAGAGGTAGGTTTTACTTATATAGTATTAATTACATATTATACTCTTAAAACAATCACGAATTAAAACAGTGTCCACGAAAACCAGTAATAACATTAGTAATTTTAGGTAACCATGAACCAAAAGGTTAGAGAGAAATAAAAGTAATATTTTATTTTATATTTGGATATTTATTCCGAATTTTTACGTGTAGTTTTCGTAAAGATATAAAGTCCAGATGGGAATTAAACCAAGGAACTACATTGCTATAAGATTTATAATTTCGTCGAATATAGAAAAATATTTACTAAGTTATTATAGCCCTAAGGTTACTAAATAGTGAGAAAAGTAAATATTTGGAACAGAAGGTGAAACTATGTTTTTCTGCCTTTAAGAATATTGGTATCAGTAAAAAGGAAAAATGATTTTCTTAACAGGATATATGCAGTTGCCCGTCCTGCATGTCTTGAAGGCATGTCTTGAAGGCGTCCTGCATGTCATCCGTTCATTACACATCAACTCTCAAAATGTTCTTCATATCTGGAAAGTTTGGGGGGAAGGGGAAGATATGTTTATATACAATTTCACGATTAATTTGCGAAATTATCGAGTAGTTTGTAATTCCAATTTTTCTGTCAAACGATTTAATTGTAATACTAGTACACATAAGTGACACTGCTCAGGAGTATTAAAAGTTTTTACTAAAGTAATCGCATTTGCAATGACATAGCAATTTAAATGATATAACATTGTAATACTAGTACACGTATGCGACATTGCTTAGACGTATCAAGCGTTTTTACCAAAGTAATCGCATTTAGAATGACATAACAATTTAAAGTTTCAGATTTCAACGAAAACATGCTTTTTACATCACATAATGGTGTGATAATCGAAAAGTCCACCCAGCCTCGTAAATTGGCTTGTCTTTTATATGCAATATGTCCTTTGTCACCAGAGTTTCACTACATTTTAAAATATTAACAATGGAAGTTTTTAAATCTGAAAACAATTGGAGTAGTGTGTGAATGAGAGAGCTGGACCACAGCCATAAACCCTCCATTAAAACCACACCCACTTTTAGAATGTAATGGCTCTATTTTATCCACACCATTGTGATTACACAATGGTGTGAAACCCCCCATTAAAACCACACCCACTTTTAGAATGGAATGGCTCTATATCACCCATAAAAAAACCCACCCACTTTTAAAAACAATGGTGTGAAACCTCCCATTAAATCCACACCCACTTTTAGAACGTAATGGTCCTATTTCACACCATTAAAATTTCCACCCACTTTTAAAAACAATGGCTCGTAAAACCCCCATAAAAACCGGACCCACTTTTAGAACGTAATGGCCCAATATCACCCACACAAATTCGACTATACAATGGCTCTCAGACCTCCATTGAATCCCACCCCACTTTTAGAAATGTAATGGCTGTATTTTACCATTAAAATTACCACCCACTCTTAAAAATAATGGCTCGCAAAACCCCATAAAACCCGAACCCACTTTAGAAAAGTAATGAATCTATTTCAGCCATACAAATCCGATTAAACAATGGGGTAAACCTCCTCATAAAAACGGGACCCACTTTTAGAAAGTGATGGCTCTATTTCGACCAAACGAATTAAACAAAGCTATGGTATCAAAATCATCCATTAGCAAGGTTCTAGCGCAAGCACCCCCCGAGAAAAGTGATGGCTCTATTTCGACCACACCAATTTTCCGGAGCGAGCAAGCGAAAAGTCGTTGGAGGTACCCCCTTCGGCGCCGCGGACGGCCACCCCCTAAGCATGCCGCGACCCTAAGGATTCTAAAAGCATTGCACCGACATGGGTTCGTTGCTTTGCAACCATCATCTGCCAAAAGTATGCATACATTCCGAACAAGCGCTGAGCCCTACGCATGCCCCTTTTAGAATCTGCGTTAAAAAATGATACCCCAACAACATTTTAAGCACTTAAAGAAAAGAATTCTAATGTAAATTAGAACAAAAACCATGGAACTGTTGGACAAACTAAACGCAATTAGTACATTGGAAGGAAGTTTCAAGAAGATGCATGAGCTCAATATCGACGAAAAATACCCTGTCATGGAAATTAAACAGGTCAAAACCAAATATGGTGACAAACTAGTAGTGGAGTTAGAAGACGGCACAAAAATGTATCTACCGAAACGATGCGATAAAAACGCGTCCGACTATATGGAGCTTAATGAGATCGTAAAGAGAAAACCTCTATACTTTGTTTATTTGGGAGCTAAAGATGTCGGGAAAGCACAACCAGGGCAAATGTTTAAATTTGAACAATAAATTTTCTTTTAATGGTATCACCACCATTAAAAAATATACACCGATTTTCAGGCGGCTGGTGATTTCACAATTGGACAAGCCTCGAATACTATAGCTGCCGCTGTGATCACAGCGGCAGCTTTTACGAGAGACCAACAACAATCATTGGGTGGGAGGTGTTGTGAGAAAATCTAAAAGCGGCATAGTCCCGAGAATATGCTGCTTTTGAGACAATGGCCACCATAACTCCTTGAACCAGTCGATGTCAATGGATAGCGCTTTACCCTTAATGAATCAAAAGGTGGACTTTAGTTTAGAGTTCACCCCATAACTCCTAAAAATTTTTGCAAAATGCCCCCCGGTAGGCTCAGAGTATATTCAATCTCAAATTCAACCCACCAAGGGGCCCTTCTTGATGAGCCGAATTCAAGACCAAATACACTCTGAGCCTACCGCCACTGAGGCTTACAAACAACATATAAGGACAACACTGTAAGACTTTGACGCCTAGCGTCGGGCCCGCCCACCACTTATTATCGATGAGTGCTTGCTTTATTGGAACAACGACTAAAGCAAGCTGACATGTCATTTTTGGCTCGGTATAGTTCAATAAACCATCAACCCGGATTGATTAACAACCTGGGAGAGGTCGAGATTTGAACCTGGGACCTAGATGTTAATAGGTCTGAGCGCTAACCGTTTGCCATGGGTACCCATCTAAATATAAACATACCTTTAATTTAACCATTACACCACAGACGAAAATCTTCAAAAATAGCACTTTAAACAAGTTATAACCCTCTAATAATGTAAGAATTCTTCAAAATATCTATCACTATTGTATATCTGATTAAAAATATAGAATAAAATGCTTAAAATCAATCGCGAAAAATAAATACTATTCCCCTCCATATAGTGCTGCCATCTCCCTTTGATTCTCGTAATCTCCGCTTTTTTCTACCGCTACCTCTGAGAGAACTCTTCTTTAAAGAGGAAGAGATGTTAGTCAAGGTCAGCGCTCGCTACAGACGTTATGAAAGCAGGAAGTAGAAAACAAGGTCGAAACTCTCCAAGCGGAAAATAATACTGCTTCGTATTTTATCTGAGTTAAAGAAAAAAAAAGATATAGATAAATGAATGAAATTGAGTCTGAGATATTTCGCTATAGAATTCTTTATCAGTATGTTCAATTAGATGTTTATAGCGATGACATTTCAGAAGTGAAAAAATCTTTAAAAAAGTTGCATGATCAGTTTGAAAAAATTGTCAAACTTATAAAAGAATATAATGATCGAAGACAAAACATCGAAGGAAATGTTGGAACTAATAAGAATGTTAGGTCTGGACAATAAAGTTACCTCAGACGGAGACTTGAAAACTCATGAATGTGAACACAAATATGTAATTCAAAATGATGATGGCTGGTACATTTGCCAAGCATGTCACGAAGAGCTGAGGTATAATCCAAATAAACCCCCTATCAATTATCTCGATATGTATTTAAACATGCAGAAACAACAGAGGCGAAAACATCGAATGAAAAATCTGGCTAAATGGTTAGGTTTGCATAACCTACCCTTTGAAGAAGAAGAGCTTTTGAACGACTTTTCTTCTTATATCCATAAATATGAGGAGATGTACCCAGAGCGAAAAAACATAATCAGCAAAGACTATATCTTATACCATATATTACGGAAAAGAGGTTACGACATCTATATTTCACACCTTCTAGTTAAGTTACCTAAACTCAAGAAGACGCTTATTCAGAATGAAGAAATCTGCAGAACCATCTTCGAAGCATTAAATTGGAGTTTTTACCCTATAAATTAAAAAAAAACGGCTGATACGTCTGAACAACATGTCACGAAGAGCTGAGGTATGACCCCGATAAGTGATTATAATTTTTAATAGCTTATTCGGCTATTAAAAATTAATTAACTAAATCTTTTTTATCAATCCAGCTAGTCTCAGGATAACCTAACCATTTAACTAGATATTTGTCCCCTTTCTTTTTGATGATTTTTTCAATCTTATACACATTGTCTTTCTTATCATATTTTACTAATTCATATTCATAAAAAGTGCCTTTAACCTCATCATTATTTAAATCCTGAACTCTATAAGTGATTGGGTCGGTTTCTAATACTTCAGAAATGACAAATATTTCATCTGTAAAAGTTGCTTGATACCCCCTTCTGAAGGTAGACTTATATATAGATATTCTTACTTTATCGCCTACCTGGTATTTATGTTTACGTATGACCTTTTCTTTAAACAAATTGTGGTAGACTTCACTACTGTTTTCTTCTAGACTGGCTTCAACAGGAGTCATTTTTATACTTCTGTGGTATGAGTTGTTGTAATTCTTCACTAATACATCCAATACATCTATGTATCTTTCAGTGTTATTTGCACACAAGTAGAGCTTTATTTTATTACCAAGAGTGAGATTAAATCTTTCAACCATAGCAGCTTTTATTTCAACATTTTCTGTAGTGAACCATTGGATATTATTTTCTTTGAATAATTTTTGAGTTGTTTTTCCGACGAACTCTAAACCCTTATCTGTTTGAACCCTTTCAGGTATTCTTTCTTTGAAGATCTTTTTAAATGCTTGAGTTACTTCTTCTGCTGATTTATCCTTTAGAGGAACAGCCCATGCATATTTACTGAAACAGTCAACAGCTGTTAATAAGTACTTGATACCATCATTAAACTTACTTCTCGCAAATTTATAGACAAACAGTAAATCAGCTTGCCATTGGTCATCGATATGTGACACGTAAATTCTCCTTCTTTTGAACTTACGGATAAGTGGTTTATGCTTTGTGTATACATCCTGTCGGTGTAAAAAATCCGAGACTTCTTTTCGACTTAAACCAGTTTTTCTGCTCAGTACATTTATGCCACAAAATCCTGTTTCGGGATCGTAATAAACCTTTTCGGGGCAACCCTTCTCAGTTACCCCTTCAGCGGTAAAAAACGGCACTTCTTAGAACCACAACCCACACAAATTCCTTTCAACATAGGTCTAGCGTTTTTAGAGGTGACATGCTGTTCATCTTTAGTGTCGGTGTGTGTTTTACATTTGAGACAATATATTTTTGAGCCCATTCCAAATACCTTCTTTGCTTTGATAATAGGCTTCACAACAGCTCTATCTAGCCTTTCACGAAAACTTGGATTGGGAATGTCGTCCAATTCTTTAATCATGTTTGAGTCACACACTTTGTTTCTGGTTTCGGTATCTTTGTTTTTAATGTAGCACACGTCATGTTTATAGGCACTATCATCAACCCTATTAATAGGCTTACTCCATTCTTTATATGTTAAATCGGGGTTCAGTCTAGTTTTTCCTCTGAGCAGTTGAGTTCCTGGTCCTGTAAATTGATGCCCTGGCAGATGCATTTCAAACGGTAAATTATTAATTGCTGCGTTAACAACACCTTTTCCTTTCTTGCAAGTCTTTTTACTACACATTTATTTATATATAAAAAATTATTTACTCACAAATTGATATCCATTCAGCAGGGTTTGTTTCATATATTTTTCTCTGGGTAAGTAGACTAAATTATTGATGAAATCCTCCTCTCGCTTATACACTTCCTCTTCTGATAGGGTATTCGATTTGTATGAATTGAGCAGCTGTTTGTAAAACTTGTAAGACTGTTTGTACTCTTCTTTCCTTTCCGCGATATTCAAAGCTTTATCAATAACTTCAACAATACCGACGCTTAAGCTCAGAGCAGCTAAGGGAACAAGTACAAAAGCTGATAAACCCAATGAACTTAAAACGAACTTGCTAACGGTCATAGTGACACTAATTTTATGGTAGTGGTGGTAGCTCTTTCTATATACGTAAATTTTCTTTTGCAAGTATTCTTCCATCTTTATTTATAGGGGTGAAATATTTCTTCCGATATCTCAGAGCCGGATTAACTAAATCAAGCATAAAGAAATCATACGGCTGTTGCATGCACTTTTTATATAATCTACTGAATTCTTCTTTTGTCAAACTACCATCTATCTCTCTTATGATCTGTTGAATCTCCCTCGGTTGAATATTAAAAAATATCAAGTAATTACAGTTTCTTCTGATAACAATGGGTGTTCTATAATAAGATTGAGAAAGATAAATGATTGAGGCGTTTTTCTTCCGACCTCTGATGAAAAAATCTTCTATGCTCCTCTGGTCCTTGTCAGTCATGCAGTCATCAAAGACAACAACATTTTTACAAGATGGGTCCAGGTCATCCACTTTTATAAATTCTTTTGTATCAGAGGAGAATAAAGTTCCTTTCTTGCCGAATCTTTCATATAACTCTAGGATAATTTTCTTCTTCTTTTTGGGGTACTTTATCGAGTCAATATCCACGCCCTCAAACATTGTGTACTTTTCTTTCAGTTTGCCATACTTGGGTTCGTACATATCTTTTGCACAAACGAACAAATTATCAAATTCGAGATAGTCGTATATAAAATTCAACAATAAGTTCGTTTTACCAGTACCTGAAGCTCCAGCGATTAGAAGTCTGAAAGGGTGTTTAGGTAATAAATAATGTTGATTTGCATCGACAAGTTCTTCTGCTTCTGTATAATTTTTAATTTGAATCATCTTTATTTAATGTTAAAAATTTGCTTCAGTAAAAATATAATTTGCTTAAGTAAAATTTTTCTTGCATAATAATAAAGATGAATGCTATACAAAAAGAACGAAATAAGAAATTAAGAAAGGAAGTTGAATATGAACTTAAAGTTTATAAGCTTCAGGCTGAAATTAGAAAAAACAACGAACAACAACTAGAGCAAAAATTAGGTATCCAGAAAGCACTATCGGACTTTCACAAGCCTGTAACTGAAAAGCTACAAGAACAAGAAATTAATCGAAAGGAGAATATTCAGGCTATAAAAGATGCTGTTGATCACATTCCTCTAGCTATTGAACCGCCTTTAGAAGTCTATGATTTTGATAAAAAATTGGATGTAGAGTTTTTAGAGAAAAATAACTTTCCAAGACCCTCAAAATTGTACCATGAGACCAAGGAAACTTTGCAAGAAATTATGAGTAAAGTAAATGATACTTACCTAAAAATGTCTCGTCAAAAAGGAAACATTATGAGTCAGATATCTCGAATGACTAAAAAGGATGAAGAAAGAGAAGATCGCTTATTAGCTAAGGTTGATTATTTGAGAGATCATATGACTACGTTAGGAGATTATCGGGATCGACTCAGAGACTTGCAAAGAAAAGAAATTTATATCGGTAAAGGAGTAGAAGACAAAATGGAAATTTTAGCCCGATTGACTGATAAGATATGTAAAGGGTCCAAAAGTAAAAAGTTACACAATCAAGTCGTTGATTTATTGGATGCATTGTTGAGAGAAGGAACTATGACCAACGAGCAAGTAAAACAATACTACAAAAATTTTTCATTAAATAAATGAGTAATTACATAAAAACTAAAATACATTTAAGCGATCATCAGATTGCTAAGCTAAAATCTGCATACCAGAAAGGAGAAGAAGTATCTCTACAAATAGATAAGACAAAAGCCCCCAACAAAGATATACATTTAACTCGAACACAGATAGCTCAAATTGGGAAGGGGAAGCGTATCACTATCAGTAAGACGCAGCTCCAGAAAACGGGTGGTTTTCTACCTTTTCTATTACCTGCGTTAATTGCTGGGGCCAAGGCTTTAGCACTAGGTGCTGCAAGTGGGGCGGCTGGATATGGAGCAAAGAAAGCTTTGGAAAAAATTTCAGGATCTGGATGTGTAAAAAAAAGACCCATTGGAAAGGGCGTCTATCAAAACTGGGAATATCAGACGAAGTAATTAAACAAAATATGAAACATGAACAGGGGTTTAGGGGCGTCTTTACTTCCGATCTGTTGCCTAAAAAGATGAGTCGGTTTGAAAACGGTATTATTAATCTGGACATTGTCACAGGACCTGGTACGCACTGGGTCTGCTACTATAACGATCCTAAAAATAACTTTGTTGAGTATTTTGATCCTTTTGGAGAACACGTATACAAAATTCATCCTAAAATTAAGAAGTATCTACTGACTTCTGGAAAGAAAAATATCGGGTGTAACTCGAGCTTTCTACAGCACCCTGCTTCCGTCAAATGCGGCTACTTTTGTATGAAGTACATTCGTGAAAGAAACAAGGGTAAGCCAGTTGTAGATGTGCTATATTCTTTTACCCAAGAACCCAGCGACTTCAATGAAAAAAATGTTCTCTATAAATAAAATGGTTCTATTGATATTAGATTCTAAAAACGCGGAAAAATCAGAAGATTTTACGATTGAATACACTAGACCTTTCACCTTTAAACAGATTGCCCTTCAGTCCTTTTCGATGTACGTTTCATGGGACAATATCAAAGATGAGGAATTATCATACTTTGATGGTCAGCAGTGGTTAAATTTGACGATACCAGATGGAAATTACACTATCAAGGGGCTGAATCGTTACATGATTAATTTTTTTGGAAGCGATCCGCCGATACAATTCGGTATAGTGGAGGAACGACAACGAATAGCCATTAAGTTAAAAGACGGGTATAAGATCGATTTAACGAAAACCAAAAACCTGCATACACTTTTAGGTTTCGAGCCTAAAATCCACGAAGAGCTTGAACAAGTAGGAAAGTACATTGCTGACTTATCTGGGGGAAACGATAACATTTATATACATTGCGATGTCGCAGAGGGGGCGTATATCAACGGTTTCAACTCTACAAACGTCATCTATTCATTTACAAACAGTAATCGTCCAGGTAGTCAGATTATAAAATCATTTGACAAACCTCTGTTTTACCCTGTTCGAATGGATAGTGTTTACCGAATCAGAATGCAAGTAACCAATCATAGAGGTGATTTAATACCGCTCAATAAGCAAGAAGTACAATACAATTTTATCGCCCTATAATAAAGAAATGAATAAACACAGACTTCAAAGAAAGAGTAAGAAGATACAAGGAAGAGGGTTCTTTTCCGACGTACCAGTCCTGCAGGAGGCCGAATTAGAAGGTAAGTATGTGCAGGATAAAATAAAGGAGATATTATCAAAGCAGAAAAAACATGGAGCTGGACTAAAGTTTTTCTAAATTCGATTTAATAGCCATATAGCTATTAAATTGAGGAGAAGAAAAAAAATTATATTATAATAAATGAATAAAATATTTGAATTAAACAGCACCAATTATTATTACGATGATGACATCGAAAGTTTCGAATATAGAGAGGTAAGGCATGAAAATAGTGATAATTCTATGGAAAATGCCTCTTACCATTTCTTTATTCAAGACACCAACGCCAACATTTTATACTCTAACGGTTATTTACAGCAAAAATTGAAAATTGTTAACAACGATGGTACTGCCATAGTGAATGATAATGTAGCTCTCGTGAATGGAGGTGGTTTGATCAATGCTAACAGGTTTACATTAGGAACCACTGAAATAGAATCCAACATAAATTATTCCGCTCTTATGCGACAAGTGTTGGGCTTAATACATTTTACGCCTGACTATTCTTCTGCCGAAGCTACTAATATGCTGTTCTACACTGATACGTCGGACACAGCTGATAGAGAACGCTTGAAATATGATGGCACGTTAGTAGATACCACAAAGATTACTGAGTTTTTCGAAAAATTCGGAATTAATGAGAACCATAACCAGGGGTATACAGAAAGAAGCGAATTCACTAAAAATAGCAAGGTTGTAACTATATGGATCCCACTAAAGTACGTGTTTGATTTCTTCCGTGAATATAAAAAAGTAATCACGGGGTTCCAAGTCAAATTTGAGTTCCAGAGAAATCACAGTCTAAATATGCTGTACACCAACGAGCAACATAAGATCTATAAAGTCGTTGTAGAAGATTTATCACTCTGGCTACCTTACGTACGATTTAAAAATGCGGCGGCTTCAATATTTAACGAATTAAAGTTATCGAATAAGGATGTAGAAATAAACTGGAACCAACACAGCATTGTAAAGTCTAATATTTTCTATAAAAACGCTAGCGGCTCTTATACCATAAAAGCTACTTCTGATGAAGTCTTATCTTTGTACGTAATTCCTCAGTACACTGAAAGATACGAAAATTCGAAGCGCAATAACATGCTGTTTGATAACTTAGATATGACGGAATGTTGGTTAATGATCAACAATGTAAAAGTGCCAACTGTCAGTTACATGATGGATTTTGAGAAAAGTGATTATAATCGATTATACACAGCCTTTTTGGAATCTGGACTCAACACCATCACGTCTGAAACAGGTTGTATGGTCAATTATTCGAATTTTGGTAAGTTGTATCCAATCATCTGCTTTAATCTCTCTCATCATCAAAACTATACCGATACGAATAACTTAATGATTGAGTTTAACTGGAGGTTAAGGAACGCTGCCCCCAAAGATTATGTTTTTTACTTCATCTTAAAAGAGCACAAGAAATGCCTCTTAAATATTAACAATCAAAATATTACCATGATCAAGACTTTGAAATTATAAGCCATTTTTATAGTCCATTTTAAATTTTTATAGTCCATGACTATAAAAATTATTTTATATTTAAATAAATGGCTGCCTACTACCCGCTTTTCGATGAAGAATTAGAACAAGGACCTCCTGGTATTCCAGGCATAGGGTTTAAACTCACACACGACGGTAACTACGATATGGAAAATAAGATCTTGAAAAACTGTCAGACGCCGATTGAGAGTCGGGATGTAACTACTAAAAGTTATCTGGAAGCTGAGTTAATTCGTAACTCTACTACCGTCACTCACACGGTGAAGGTTGAACTACGAGAAGAGATAGCAAATATTCTGGAAGATTTAGATCAGAAGTACCTGAGGTTACATGATAGAAGACCCATTGACGCTAAAGGTAAAAGGATAGGCAATGTCGCTGACCCTATTGAAGACATGAATGCGGTTAATAAAAAGTACTTGGAAAAATATGTTGACAATAAAGTATGTTATGCAACCACCACATCAGGATACATAACTATTAGACCTAGTACCAATGCGAATGCCGTTATTTTTACGAAGTTTTCCGGTGATGCTTTGAACTCAGATTGTAAATTCTCTCGGGACGGTTTTTTTAGACTGGGATTGTACCTTGATCCTCAAAAGATAATCGATGAATTAATCGTTGTTAAGTTATACATTAATAACAAGCAGTACGTTCACAAGATAAAAGTAGCCACTGAATTCGTGTTAATTCTCGGAGAGGTTAAAAAAGATGACCAATTAAAAATTTTCTTACGATGTGATGCTGAGTTCACAGTTCAACCATTTCTAAAAATTGAAGAAATCAAGTGGACACTCCAGCTGCCGTAAAAAATTGTACATATAATAAATGGCGTGGAACGAAATATCAAAAAGCGGTTTGTCGGAAGAACAAATCAGAGTTAGTAAAAATTATGTTAACTGGTCGCTCATAAGTCAATATTCAACTTTATCGGAAGAGTTTATCGAAGAATTCGAAGGTTTGGTAAACTGGATGGTCATCTCTCAGTATCAGAAGCTTTCGGAGCCTTTTGTAGAAAAACACAGAGGTCTATTAAACTGGTACTATACATCCAAATATCAAGTTCTATCAGAGGATTTCATGGATAGAAATACTGAATATTTAGATTGGGAAGTAGTTTCCAGATATCAGATAATGTCAGAACCCTTCCTGGATAAACATGCTTCCAAATTAGATTGGAGAATGGTTTCTCAATTCCAAGTACTCTCAGAAGAATTTATTCGTCGGCATATAGACAAAATCGATATGGAACTCATTTGCGTCAAACAAAAGCTCACTGAAGATTTTATGACGGAATTCGCAGATTACCTTGAATGGGGTAGAATTGTTCAATGGCAAACCTTTAACGAAGATTTTATTATGAAAAATCTGGCTCGTATAGATCTTTGTCACCTCATGACTTATAAAGCCCATTTGCTCTCAGATACCTTTTACGAACTCCATTTTAAAAAGCTGGTTTGCATCCTTCTGACAAACATATGTAATAGGTTTGTGATACAATATGAACCTGTCGACATACCTCCCGAGTTGGGTAAAAATGATCCTATCGACAAACAACCCGAGTTGGACAAAAATGAACCTGTCGACATACAACCCGAGTTGGACAAAAATGAACCATAATTATATTTAATGGTTGATCAACCATTAAATGTTTAGATACCCTTTGTTACCTTCCTCAAGTTTGAATATATTTATCCTTTAAATAAAGAATATGGATCGTATTGTAAAAAAATTAAACGATTTGAGTACTGATAACTTTGAGTCAGTGGATGGCTTATATTTGGTTTCTGACATTACTGAGCACGGGAAATCTATCCTAATACGTTTGTCGAACAACTCAATTTTATTTTTAAAAAATGATATACCCAGGGTTGGTATGATTTTGACCAGGGATGAAATAAGATTATTAAGATTATATGTTGGCTTCAGGGTTTTATATTATTGTACACCATTAGAGGGTTTCGTGGTAAAAAAACCACCTTTTCGAAACCTCTACGAAACCTTTTCAATATATCAGGCTGACAGTGATAGCGATAGCGATCGACCGACATCGATGACATGCCCTTCCATCATTTAATAGATGTAGATATGACTTTATTTTTAATGATTGAAATACTCATTAAAAATTGAATCGTAAAAAGTTTACCCCTTCAATAATAAAAGCATTTAAAGAAACGATTTGTAGTTCTAAAGAAAGACAAAATGGATTTTCAATCTAAAACCGTTCGACAGTTGCAAGGCTACTGTCGTGAAAATAATATTCGAGGTTACTCGAAACTTAAAAAGTTGGAGCTGGTCGACCTTATTCAATATCATAACGGCTTTTCCAGTTTCCACAATGACTTGTTTAGCAAGCCAAAGAAGAACAGAGTGCGTAAGATCAGGTGTTGCGGTAAGTTATTTAAGGGATCAAGCATGAATAAGCACCTACAATCTAAAGGGCACCTAAACTATAAACCAAAGAAGGCAACCGCTCTCCCAGAGTGTGGAAGGGTGGAGCATCGACTACATCACATGACTCTCCCCCAACTACGGGAATTTTGTCGAACGCATGGCATTAGAGGCTATTCCAGGTTAGGAAGGAGGGCAGACATCATAGCATACATAGAAAGCGTATTGTTCAACCGTCATTTCTGGTTTGATTCAGACCTGTTTTTAGATACGCGAGAGAGAAGGCTCTACACCCTCCACAAAGTTAATACAGCCTTTGAATCTCGCTTGAAGACGTACGACATCCAAAATGAACACAACCTGATGCTTCCCGAAGACTTTTTGAACGATGTGGCGTCACTAGTCCGGGGACTCATCACTAAACACATAAAGAGGCTGCATGGTTTGAAGGTTAATTTCGAATTCCTCTGTGACTATCAAAAGGGTAAAGACGATGCTATTATAGAAATGAAGAAAAACTTCAAAACAGAAAACGCAGTCATCTTAGAATCAACTGATTTGGTAGCTTATTACAGATCGGTTATCCAAAAATTATTGACAGAAATGGAGGAGTTTGTTGCAAAGGGTTCGGGATGGACGCTTGTTAGAATTAAAAACCTTGAGGTGAGGATCAATAAATACAACCCACTGAGAGGATCATCCTACATTGATTTACCGAAAAGAATTAAAGATAAAAAGGCAGTCATTAACGTGAAAAATGAAAATGATAACGAGTGCTTTAAGTGGGCGATACTGTCCGCTATTTATCCAGCTGATAATCACGTAGATAGAGTCTCTAAATATAAGCCATATGATAATGAGCTAAATTTCGAAGGTATCGAGTTTCCAGTGAAGATGGAAGATAGAGTATTTAACAGGTTCGAAAAGTTGAATAACATATCGGTGAACATATATTCATACGAAGGTAATGATATTTACCCATTGAGAATCACTAAAAATAAGGAAGACAAACACATCAATTTGCTGTACATAAAGAATAAGGAAGGAAACAGTCATTACTGTTGGATAAAAGACCTCTCCAAATTGATAAGCGGACAAGTGACTAAACACAACGGAAAGATATTCACCTGTGAGAGATGCCTGCTGTATTATTACTCCGAAGAGGACCTCCAAGCTCATGAAACGGATTGTAGGAAGAATACACCAGTAAAGATTGTAATGCCCGAGGAGAACGAATCTCTGCGGTTCAAAAACTATCAAAGGTCTTTACGATTACCCTTTGTGATGTATGGAGACTTTGAGTGCTTGACAAACAAGATAAACACCTGCTGCCCTACAAAAGACAGCTCATTCTTACATAAATATCAAAAGCATGAACCTATGAGCTTCACTGTCTACATCAAATATAAACATGCAGACTATAAGGCACCAATCACATACAGAGGACCCAATGCCACCAAGCTGTTCTTTGATACAGTGAAGACTGAGGCGCTAGCGATAAAGAACATTTATGATAAGAAGCAACCCATCAAAATGACCACCGAAGATGAAGAGCATTTCCAAAGGACCCATGTTTGCCACATCTGTGACGAAGATATCAGGAAGAAACCTTCACCCTATTCACCCAAGGATAAACCAGACTTCCGAAAAGTTAGAGATCATGACCATCTTCTCAATCCGGCGAAATGTGAATCGAACTACAGAGGACCTGCTCACAACCTTTGCAACCTAAAGTATCAAGAGCCTTCGTTCATTCCAGTGTTTATCCACAACTTATCTGGCTACGACGCCCATCTCTTCATAAAGGAGCTCGGTAGAGACCAAGGTGATATCGACGTCATCCCGAACAACGAGGAGAGGTACATTTCCTTCAGTAAGGAGGTCGGGGCAAAAACTGTAGGCGATGGGAAGAAAGTAAAGGTACCTGGTATAAAGTTGAGGTTTGTCGACTCATTCAAGTTCATGGCCGCTAGCCTCGACAGTCTTGCGAGGAACGTAAAGGAGTTCAGGGAGACAGCCAAGTACTTCCCCAAGGACAAACTGGACCTCGTCACCCGAAAAGGCGTCTATCCATACGATTACATGGACTCGTGGGACAAATGCGAAGAAACCAAGCTGCCCCCAAAAGAAGACTTTTACAACCAATTGAATGAGTCACACATAAAGGATGAGGACTACGAGCACGCTAAAAGGGTATGGAAGGCCTTCAACATTAAGACATTGGGTGAATATTCCGATTTGTATGTGAAGACTGATGTACTCATCCTAGCCGACATCATGGAACACTTTAGAGATGTCTGTCTAAAGACCTATAAGTTGGATCCTGCATGGTACTTCACTGCACCCGGACTCTCGTGGGACGCCATGCTCAAAACCACAGAGGTTGAGCTAGAGCTGTTGACAGACTATGACATGATACTCATGCTAGAAAAGGGGACCAGAGGAGGCATCTCTCAGTGCTGTAACCGATATGGGAGGGCGAACAACAAGTACATGAGGGACTATGACGAGAACAAGAAGTCTAACTACCTGATGTACCTTGACGCCAACAACCTCTACGGATGGGCCATGAGTCAATACCTACCGCATGGTGGCTTCGAGTGGAGCACTGTGTCAGATGTGACCCAAGTAGAGGATGACTCAGACAAAGGATACATCGTAGATTGCGACCTACAGTACCCGACCCATCTGCACAACCTCCATTCAGACATACCTCTAGCACCTGAGAGCAGGATGCCCGATGGCTCAAAACAGCCAAAACTACTGACGACCCTCTATGACAAAGAGCATTATGTGGTTCATTACAGGGTTTTGAAGCAACTGTTGCAGTTGGGGGTGAAGCTCAAAAAGGTGCACAAAGTGTTGGAGTTTCAGCAGTCTCCCTGGTTGAAGAGGTACATAGACCTGAACACTGATATGAGGACCAAGGCAACCAACGACTTTGAGAAAGACTTCTTCAAACTTATGAACAACTCGGTCTTTGGCAAGACGATGGAAAATATCAGGAAGCGACTCGATATTAGGCTAGTATGCGATCCCCAGAAAGCGGAGAAGCTAGTTGCTAAGCCCAACTTCAAGGGAAGGACCATTTTTGACGAAAGATTAGCCGCCGTGCATATGAACAAGACGAAAGTGATTTTTAATAAGCCAATATACGTCGGCATGAGTATATTAGATCTATCGAAGCATCTGATGTATGACTTCCATTATAATCTTATGAAGCCTAAATACGGGGGCGATATCAAGCTATTGTACATGGACACTGACAGTTACATCTATGACATACAGACCGAGGACTTTTATGAGGATATGAAAGGATTGATTGACTACTTTGACACATCAGATTATCCAGAAAACAATAGGTATGGTATGCCCCGAGTAAATAAAAAGGTCTTGGGGAAGATGAAGGATGAAAATGCAGGGAAGATCTTAGAAGAGTTCGTTGGCTTAAGATCTAAGATGTATGCTTGTAAAACTGAGGTTGACCTGGTGAAAAAGTCGAAAGGAGTAAAGAAATGTGTCGTGAAAAACAGGATATCCTTCGAGGACTACAAGAACTGCCTATTCAAGCAAGAAGTACAGCATAGAACCATGAATCTCATCAGGAGCACAAAGCATGAGATTCATTCCATACAAGTCAATAAGATTGCCCTATCAGGAAAAGATGACAAGCGTCATATATTGGAAGATGGTGTCCATACCTTGGCTCACGGTCACTATGCGATACAAAATGAGGCTCTAATATACAAGTAGGTATCTGATTTTAAAAGCGGGTGCTTTTAAAACCTAAAATGGGGGAGATGGTTGCACGGGATGATGGTTGCAAAGCAACGAACCCATGTCGGTGCAATGCTTTTAGAATCCTTAGGGTCGCGGCATGCTTAGGGGGTGGCCGTCCGCGGCGCCGAAGGGGGTACCTCCAACGACTTTTCGCTTGCTCGCTCCGGAAAATTGGTGTGGTCGAAATAGAGCCATCACTTTCTAAAAGTGGGTCCCGTTTTAATGAGGAGGTTTACCCCATTGTTTAATCGGATTTGTATGGCTGAAATAGAGTCATTACTTTTCTAAAGTGGGTTCGGTTTTTATGGGGTTTTGCGAGCCATTATTTTTAAGATTGGGTGGTAATTTTAATGGTAAAATACAGCCATTACATTTCTAAAAGTGGGTGGGATTCAATGGAGGTCTGAGAGCCATTGTATAGTCGAATTTGTGTGGGTGATATTGGGCCATTACTTTCTAAAAGTGGGTCCGGTTTTTATGGGGGTTTTACGAGCCATTGGTTTTAAAAGTGGGTGGAAATTTTATGGGTGGGTTTCGCACCATTGTTTTTAAAAGTGGGTGGAAATTTTATGGGTGGGTTTCGCACCATTGTTTATAAAAGTGGGTGGGTTTTTTATGGGTGGGTTTCGCACCATTGTTTTTAAAAGTGGGTGGGTTTTTTATGGGTGATATAGAGCCATTACATTCTAAAAGTGGGTGTGGATTTAATGGGAGGTTTCACACCATTGTGTAATCACAATGGTGTGGATAAAATAGAGCCATTACATTCTAAAAGTGGGTGTGGTTTTAATGGAGGGTTTATGGCTGTGGTCCAGCTCTCTCATTCACACACTACTAATTGGTGCGATTATCCCTGTTAGAAAAGGCGGATAATTATGCACAGTAATTATGTTTCTTAGAGATTATAATAGTTGTTGTTAGTTATTCCACTTGTCTGGAACAAAGCTAGAACAAGCCCATGAAACAGGAATCCATAGTTTAAGGGAAAGAATGCAGTTTCTATTGTTCTAAAGATCCTAGGCACACCATGGTAGAAGCCTGACTGTGTATAATACCACCCAATTTAGACCGAGCACCATATTAGTTGGCATTTTCACAGGGGCCGAAACCTCCTTCCCTGACTATCACCTCTCGTTAGAACATTGAGACCTACAGATTAACGTGCCCATAACTGTCGGGGATATAGTTTTGGGTAGCGCCGGAAATCGAATTCGGGTGTTTTGAGTGCTCCATGCCTTAACTACTCCTCTTTCCCTGCCCGTTCATATCAGTAATTAATAATATTGACCAAGATATGTGCATGGTGTGTGTGAATTTTAGACGCACAATAAGCTGCAGACTCGAAGAAGGAAGAGGGATCCTTTATATAGTTTTATGTACTCGTCATAATATGTATCTAAATATTAGTTTTATAGATATTTTTGCCTCCTCTGAATATTTTTCTATTATATATTACCTTCTATGAGAAATAAATATATTTTATTTTATTTCATCCTCTTTATAATTCCTAGTCGTTTCAAATAAAATGTTATGTTAGCATATGAAGATGCCTTTTTAATTTTTAGAATTTGAGAAATTATATTATTTTTCTGAAAGTTATATAATAATTCAAAAGTTAAATCATAAATTACATGCCTGGTTATTTCTTCCTCACATTTCTCGAAACATAAATATTGCAAGGAAATGAACTAAGAAAATACATCATTAACGAAAGATTTATAATCTTGTCGACTAGAGAAAGTTCATCTTCCGCGTTATTAAGCCCCAAGGTTACTAAATATTACGAATAAAAAATGATTCCAGAGACTATTTTCTGCGTCCTTTCCTCCGAAGAATATTGATAAGAATGAAAAGAAATAAATTAATTTTATTCACAGGCGTTGATCAATCGTCTAACTCGTTTCCATATAAATCGTTATGAGATAGATATTCCCGTGCTTTGGGAAATTTTGGCGAGTTGGCGTATTAAAATGCGCTTTATCGTGACGTAAAAAGAAAAATTTCAAAATTACATTCTTTATGCAACAAAATTGATTTTTAATATACAATAACCAAATTAACCGAATATATTATACAAAGAAAGAATAAATTAACCAAAATTAATTTAATTTTGGTTTATATAAATA